>JAHWFP010007842.1:0-21666 GCA_023313725.1 Lithobius niger | reverse complement strand
TTGTTTCACAAATGCTTGCGTCATACTTTTTCTGATTACACCAATTCTCGATGTATATAATAATGCGCGCGAAGCGCGCCCCTGCGGTCTGTGATTCCGGCCGCAAATATCGATTTACACCAACCAATTTTTCGTCTGCTTCAGCCATTTCGTCTGCTACCGGAACGACATAATTTCCGTATACTCAGGGGCACGGAATCAGGTTTTCTTGTTGTCCATCCACCTCGCAGCATCGCGATGACGGAACGACAGTTGTGCGTAGCGTTTTAGCGTGTTTTAATAATTTTTTTTTAAATAAAAAAGCGTTTGCACACGTTTTCGTTATGATTTTCGGAACCCTAACGACGAAAGGAATCGATAGGTAGATAAGGTCGATAGCGTGAAAAGTAAGGTTTCCAAACAATTACCGGAAAAAATTCCCATAAAGATGAAACTTGGCAGTTATGTACAGAAATACTACCCGAGTAACATACTAAAAGTCCCCTAAAATCCCACTGGAACTTTCGCCGCCATTTTGAGAAAATGGCCTCCGTCGGCTACCAAATTGTATATTTTCTTAAATATCGCACAAACTATTACTCCTACCCAATATTTTATAGAGTCTTAAATTAAAGACAACAAATATCTCTGCAAGAAAGGTCCTTAATGATGTTTTCGTTAAAACCAACCTTGTTTTTTTGTAATCTACTGACTTACTGAAAAAGTGATTGTATTTTGAAAAAAATGGTCACCACTGGACTACTTAGTGGGGTTGAATGGGGGGGGGGGGAAGCTGAAAAAATTTCCCGTCTGGCAACCAATTTGCCCCTTTGGAATCAGTTAGTTCGTAGGTAGAGGAGTCTAAAAATACCGGGTCACAATTCTTCATGCCCCGGTCGCCCCCCCCCCCCAAAAAAAACGGTTTTTTCGCTGTAACTCTTTAGCCGTCAACAAATCAAAAGCATAATGTGAAGAAAACACGTTCAGCTCACAAATGTGATATATATCTTTTACATAAAAACATCCCTTGGACCCCAAAATCGTATTTAAAGTATATCGCCCTTTATTTGCACCAAAGCTCCTTTTTCCAATTGGTTGTTATGAGGATTTTCATGTTCAAAGTGATGTTGCGAGCTCTCTAATAGCTCAAGTGGACATGTTTAAGATGTTCTGAAAGTTGGTAATCTATTCTTTCCATCAATTCTAACTGAAATTGTTTAGCTTAGATATCGACCGTTCTATGCCTATTTAAAGGAGAAGGGATAATGGCATACCGGCGAAAGCGTATGGTGAGTTTCGAATTTAAAGTACTTTTGCTAGCCCTCCAATAGCCCGAGATGGACATGCTTAGGATATCCTGAAAGGTTGGGATCTATTCTTTCCATTAACACTCACTGAAATTGCTTAGGTTAGATACGAACCGTCCTACGCCTATTTTAATGTGTAGCTGTAATTGCTGCAGCAGCTAGTTTCTATTTCCAAGTGCTTTGTAATAGTCGTATTTGTATTTATATCTAACCTAACCAATTTCGGTTTGGATCAGTGGAAAGAATAGTTCCTCACCTTTCAAAAAATCCTAAGCATGTCCATTTTGGGCTATTAAATGGCTCGCAAGAACAGTTCGAACCAAAAAATCACTATAACAACCAACCCCCCAAAAAAGGAGCTTTTGCGCAAATTAAGGATGCTATGCCTTAAAAAAGATTTTGGAGTTCAAGGGTTGCTTTTACGTAAGAGATGTATATCACTCTTATGTGCTGAACGGTTTTGCTTCATGTTATGCTTTTGATTCGGTGACAGTTAAAGAGTTAAAGCTAATAAACAATTTTTTTTTTTTGGGGGGGGGGCATGAAACATTGTGACCCGGGATTTTTACAACCCTCTACCCATGCAAGAACTGAAACAAAAGGGGCAATTTGGTTGCAAAATGCTTTTTTCAGTCCCCTCCCTCCCCAACCCACGAAATAGATAATTTGGTAGCGGGCGGTAGCCATTTTTTCAAAATTTATCAAGCTTTCAGTAAACCAGTTGATTGCAAAAATACGGCTGGTTTTAACGAAAACTTTATGGGATCCTTTCTTGTAGAGATTTTTGTTATCGTTAATTAACGTTTCTATAAAATTTTCGGTACGCGTTATAGTTTATGCGATATTTAAGAAAAAACAAAATTTGGTAGCAAGTGGCGGCCATTTTTTTCAAAATGGGGGCAAAGCGCCATTGTGATTTTAGGGGACTTTTAGTATTTTACTCGGGGAGTATTTCTGGGCATATCTGCCAAGTTTCATCTTTATGGCAATTTTTTTCAAACTTCGTCAAAAAATGATCTAATTGCACGTGAGACTACCCGTGAACAGCCAATTTCATTCATTTTTTATTCATTCAGGCGGAAGTTTCGAAAAATCTAAAAACAGGAAAATTTTTTCGCAATCTGAATTGATTATTTTTTATCAAGAAAACCGAACTCTGTTAGCGCTTTTCTTTTCAAAAATAGAGACAAAAAAAATGGACTGTTTTAATGGACCACCCTGTATAGTCAATTAAAAGTGTGCACTGTAGTTTAATTTTCTTTATTTTTTCTTTCCTTTCTTTCTGATGTAAATGTGACTTAGCACTTTAAGTTTACACAATATTCGGGATTAATATCAATTTCAATTTCATTTATTGCACTGACGAATAACAACTTTCCTAGAAAGCTCCCAGCATTGTGGGTAGTTACGAAATTGGAAAGATATTGGTGTCAAGAGGCACGAAGAGTGGAAATGGAATCAATTTTTTTAGTTAATCAAATTTAGTTGTAATTACGGTAATACTACAGAACACTAAAGCTCTAAAGACAAAAAAACTCTATACTGATCGTTGTGAAAATGTGCAAATAACCATGTTGAACCAAGTTGTAAGCGTGGTATGTAATTGCCGTCTTACGCAGGATGGTGTGCTATCAATAGAGTAACGTCATGTGACGTCATATTGGCTACAAGAGAGATAGCTGCAAGGGGAACTAGATTAAAATGGAAGGTTAAACAACGGTACATCTAGTCAAGGCAGTGCTTTGAGAGCGGATTTCATAGGCTTAAAAAAAAGTTGTTTTCTCCAATCCCTAATGTTGCTAAGTTGTAACTGAAAATAAAGATTCCACTTGATTAAAAATGTCAGCAATTGCCAACAAATCGACAAAAATCGGGCATTATAGGCCTATAAGAAATCCACTCTTAACAGCATTGTTTTCAGTAAGACTCCCTTCTTTTCCCTCTCCAGTGACCCTTGCAGCTATCCCAGTTACTGGCTCCAGCATAGAGTTATATACAATAATATAACGTTGTGTCACTGCCCTATTTTATTTTTAGAGCTTGTCAAAAAATATGTATTTTGAACATCGCCATTTTGGGGAGCGCATTTTGTGACTTTGACTTTGTGAGCAGTTGGCCTTACATGACTTAAAGGAAATGAAATGGCTTACGGAACATTGCCAGCTATTTTAACATTTCCATCCAGAAGAGACTAGCAAGTTCCAGAAGTAGAAAACGGAAGTCATAGCAGCCGTCACTATTGTAGCAACCAGTTCCTATTTAACTGGATGCTTTGGCCGTGTGGCATTATTATTCTGACAGCAGCCATGATATACCTATGTAAATTCCTGCTGCAAGTTTAAATTCTTATTTTAAATTTCAACATTTTAGTGTCTCTATAACAGAGCTAAACCATTATTTCAGCGATATAGAAACAATTGAGCAAATAACAGCGTAGAACAAACATTCATACGAAGCAGTGAGGCTGGAACGACCTCATTTAATACGGCAACCATAAAACACT
Source organism: Lithobius niger (assembly GCA_023313725.1). NCBI lineage: Eukaryota > Metazoa > Arthropoda > Chilopoda > Lithobiomorpha > Lithobiidae > Lithobius > Lithobius niger. The sequence goes on along the minus strand of JAHWFP010007842.1, from coordinate 17,877 downwards.
TTTAAAATGTAAATATTGTTTGACTTTATGTATGAAATACGGGTGTTGGAAAGCATACAACTCTGCAATAAAATAGCAGTGCCTTTTTCGATAGTAAATCAAATCGTTTGCGTGATTCCCATGTTGACATAATGAAAGGTAAATAAATTATTTCTTGAATTACTCAAAGAAAATAAAAAAAAAATAAAATTCATGATCAATTGTTGCCTCGGCGGTCGGCGGAGTTTCTCTTATCGACCGATGCTTTAGAATTTGTTCTACATACAGTAGTAAGGCCATCTAGCGGAGTCAGTTGAAAATGTCGCCATGCCCAACGCGAACGCGCAGTTCAAAACTTTGAATAAATGCCGGTAGATGGCCTTACTGTCCGACATTGGAAGAATGATAAAGCAACAGTCAATAAGAGAAATGGTGAGAAGTGACTACCAAGACCAGCGTTGATCATAAATTTAACACGTATATTTTATTTACCAGCATGGAATTGTCAGAATGGAATCACTCCAACCATTTGAATTACTCTTGAAAAAGACCATGATGTATTATTGCGCAGTTTTAAATTTATAATGACACGGTTCTGAAGTAATCGGGGAAAAATAAACCCATTTGCTATAATGAGGTTCTAACTAACCAATTACTTTTAAAATGTGAGTTACACTTTACCAATGAGCCTATAGTATCGAAAACCCAAGCTGCTAGAGTTCATTCTGTATTATCATGGTGAGATGTTGGCGTAACAATATTCTACCTACTAATCAACCAAAAGAGGCTCCACGAATCTGCCCAACCAATGGGAGTTGAGCTGATCATGTCTAGGAAAGCACGGAGATTGAGAAACTAATTCCAGTTCTACAGAAAAAAGGATGTTGGGGAGAGTGAAACATCTCATAAAATAAAAACACACTACAATAGAGCAGTGTCACGACGTAGTATTATTGTATAAAACTCTATGCTGGAGCCTTAATGGGTTAGCTGCAAGGGGCACTGCAGAGAGAAACAGAAGGGCGTCATACTGAAGCCGATGCTGTGAAGAGTGATTTCTTAGACCTAAAAAGGGCGATTTTTGTTGTTGGAGAAAACAACATTATTTTAAGCCTAAGAAATCCGCTCTTCCGTTGTTTTCCCCTCAATTTTTATGTAGTGTACCTGGTAGTTATGCCCTCCAAAACCCATACTGGTACCAACATGGCGGCAAATGTCACTGCTCTATTGAAAGATGAAGTTGACTAGAATGTTTGGTTTAGTTTAGGTGTAATTTTTCCATCACTTAATTTGTTATCTTGTGACAGAATCGTGCTGTTACGTCGTTTGTTACGTTGTCGTGCTACGCACTCGATGGACTTGAACGCCCTCGGGCCAGTCATCGTAGCCACGGTATAATCTCAGTAACTGTGACTTTCTCACCAAAAACTATTACATACTGCCACACACTGCTCTAAATATCAATGAAACTATGGGATTGGAATTAATTCGTTGTAAAGGGCACGCAGCTGAAGGAGTTGAAAATATGGAAGTTTTTGTTTTTATATGGGGAGGGGGGGGTTGAGGTTAATGACGCGCCGACGTTAGGTCATTAGCGCCAACCTCATTCACAGTGCAGTGGTACGGGTTTTATATATACCCCCTTATCAGCATTATTTTGTCATTTTCAGCCGGCTTAACAGAAATTTTGGCTAAATTGCGGCTAAATTGCGGCTAGCCACTAATTTTATGAACACCACCAGCCAATTATAAATTAAGGACGGAAAAGCCATAGGCTCAAAAAGAGTTTAATAAATACAGATGCAAACCTAATTAAGTTGCCTTTTGGACTTATATGTCAGACTGCCTGAGCGGGGAATCGAACTCACGACCTTTGAAAGCACAGCCGGAGGTCCTACTGCTGAGCCATCCTGACACGGCTTATAAATTCGGCTGGCTGACGGCTAATTTTCGGCTAAATCGATCGAAATGAAGCAAAGATACTAACGATGAGACTAACTGCTTACGAAAATAACGAAATGGAAGGGGGAAGGGGACATAGGACGAACGGATTTCTAGATGAATCACAAATAAAAAAAAAAGGAAAGATTTGCGAAGAATCCTCAAATTAAAAATCAGAACCACAGCACCACTTATTTTTTTTTTAAAGTAATGCTTCCACATCGATGTGTCCTGGATATTATTACTCGAACCCTAAACACGAAACCGAAAGTAACCATGTATGCATGCTAATGACCACACAAATACACGCACACGTAAGTTGCTGGCAAGCTAATATGGTTTTAAAAACTATGCAGTTGTGAGCAGCTTACCGTTCATGGCTGTTTCGTTTCATTTTAATGCATTAAAACTTCAAAATTTGCGGCTCTAGCCGTACTTTTTTCGGCGGCTAGGCCAGGGCGGCTGATCGGACGTTCGGTGATTATTGCAGGCGGAATGTTAATTTTTGTTCATTTTTTTTGTTATGGCAAAACAAGTTATAGAATTTGAGGATCTATTTGACTTATCGAGTATCCATGATGAAGAAAATACGGACAATATTGGCTTCTCAGGTGAAGCAGTAGAAGGTGCTGCTAACAAAGACGATGGTAGTAATAAAGAACAGTTAAGAGACATCTTGTCTGGTGGAACGATTAATTTTAATGAAGATTGTAACGTTATTTTCAATTTTAAGTAGCCGATAAAATGACTTAATTAGCAAACTAGCATTTTTAAAGTCCTACAACGCATAATGCAGTCATTAATTTACTGTGGTTTATGACATTTAAATAAAAAATACTTGCTTAATATTTTTTTATTTTTTTATTTTGGTTTGCGCCATTAATACCATTCCGATTGCCAAGTGAATTCGTTAATTTGCAGTGGTTGCTGATACTTAAATAAAAAAAAAATTCTTTCTTAACGTAACATTTATGTATTGCCGGTCTATAATAATCATGAATGCATCCGCCATTTTACTGCTGAGAGCCAATCCATCCGCCATTTTGGTGCAAGAGATCGGCTCTCAGCACTGCAATGGCGGATATATTGCATTGTGCGTTCTAGTTTCATTGTTGCGCTCCTGCATCGTTACATTGTTAAAAGAGGACTGAGATGCAAAAACCGTGTAATAATAGCTAATCCTCCTTACCATTGTTGCAAACAGTGCAGTTGTGCTATTTCCGCTCTATCCTTTATCCAAGCAGCCCTTCATTTCTGCAGGGCGATGCGACGGTTTGTACGCTAGACGATGGTTACAGTGACAGCAGGGAGCCTGGTTGGGTGGCCGATGAATGGTGTTTGGTATGCTATGTGGTTTCTACTGTTTCCCCGACTCCTCCTGTTTCATCTGTACAGCTCGTGTAGGTTCAGGCGTAGGTTACGTTTTGTGCAGTAAGCAGAGCAATCGGCTTCGGGCCTTAAATAAGTTCTTAAATAAAATATAAATGTAACGTAAATTGTCCAGCTAAATTGTCTCACTCAGCGTTGTGGAGCAGGCAGCCCAGTTGATCCAGCAGGTAACATGATATTCGTTATCCCTAACAGCGAGAACAACAATGACCTATATACGTGTGCCTTAAAGCTGACATCATTGCGTGTTATCACCGCTATTACATTATTAGGGAAATTTGAAAAGATCGTTACATTACGAGCACTGGTGCGCTTAATGACACGGCACAATATTCTGACCTTTATTATCGTTCAGATCCTTAATTTGGTCCTTAATGAAGAAGAACGGGGTCATCAAAACAGGAAGTTTAGATTCATATTTTAGCAATTCAGGACATTTTGAGAAATTGTTGGTAATGACCTAAGAAACAATAGATATCGTAATATTAGGAGAAATAGTTTAGTGCAGTGTGGCGGAAATCGTCCCTTTGTTAAATAAATACTTATTCTTACGTTAAATTTTTAAGAAATTTGTTTTTATTCACTACGTTTAAAGCACATATATGTAGCCAAGCAGACTGGACTGATAATATGTATAAATTTCCGGTAATCTTTGTTTTGAAGCACGAAATATTTATTTAAACTGAGCATTTTCAACAAAGCTCGAATTTCAATATGGGCAAAGATAACTCTCAATTATAATTTGTTCAGACTTACTCTAAAAATTCGCCCTACCGGCCTTTACTGCGCATGCGATGAAATAACACCGCAAACCTATACGTTGCCTTTTGGACTTAAATGTCAGACTACCTGAGAGGAGAATTGAACCCACGACCTTTGAAACCAAGACCGAGGTCCTACCGCCGAGCCATAGTGACACGGCCCCATTTTATTTAACCCTTCTAGACCCTATTTGACTTCCATCCTGTTTAAGAAACTATGAAATAGCGCAATTTGTTCAACAGGTTTCGTCATCGCTATTAACTATGCCAACGTCACAAAAGAAAAGACTAATTGCCAACTAGGTACTTGAATCGATGACGAAAATCAGGTATTAAACTTTAGCAAAAGTTCCCGGCTATGCCGTACGCATCTGTTCAAATAAAACGACACAATAAAGTTCCCTCAAATGAAATAACGTTAAGTAAAAAATTTTCTTTTTGATAACTTTATGACCAGTAACTACCATCACATTGTCATAATATATAGACACCACAACTGTAAGCAAAAAATATCACGCTTTTCAAATTTAATTAACGTTCTTTTTTAACGCTACTTATATACACATTGTCACGTGTTAAGTTTTTTCGCTTGGCTTACCAGCGCATGAAACGGCGATGAAGCCTGGGTTCGTCAACCGTCTCGCACAATCATAATAAATTACACCATGAGTGTATTGATTAGGATGAGTTACGGTCGCTCGTAATTTGCGGCTTTCGTTAGGGGCCAGATCGGTAGTGTATTTACAATTTACTGGATGGAGCCACCGTCATTGTAGTATGCAACGTAATTGGGGCCATAGGCAAATGACATCACGCAAATTTTGCCGTTTTTTGCCTGCCTTTCCTTGTCACATTTTGTCACAACCTTTGCAACCACCCCACGCCCAAAAAAAAAATGATGTCACAAGTGTCGAACCCTCCTCCCCCTTCATTACCGATGCAGAGGTTAACAACTTGGAAAAATTCGTCGATTTTTCTTTCGTGAAAATCATGAACTTAGCCTCTCTTCTTAGTCGCCTTTCATCGGAAAAAAAATTATTGTTTAACTTCAAACAAAATTTTTGAAAGGCGACTTTTCATCTACTAATTGCACCGGATTTTCCGCCGTTTCAACACACTTTCCGGGGTGCAGTGGCTGCATTAGTTAAAAGCTGTTTAAGTTCAAGGCTGAGTGACGTACTAACTATTGTAAGGTCGTAACTACACGACTGCCTGCTCAAACAGCAGCCTTCAAAAAATTACATTTTACAATGATTTCACTTTGTAAAGGCATTAAATGATCAAGCCATTATTCACACGCACGGACACGCTTCAGTGCATAGCAACGAAGCAGCGTTCACATTTTGTAGTTTTTAATTTTTTTTTTTGGTTTCGGCAGAAACTTTGTGACCGCCACAGCGAATTTTCATTCTATCCGCCTTGTTTCAGTAGAGATGGTCGGTAACAATGAGACTTATAAAAATGGTCGAAATTTGGTGTCTTCAGATGCATTTAGCCATATGCGCATCATTGGCCATTTTTTTAAAGGAAAGAAGTACTATCCCTGCAAACTATCACATGTCTGGTCCATATCTAGGCTTATTCACTCCGCGTTAACACCCTCCCCCCCCCTCCCTCCACAAACTAAAATGGAATGACCTTCATACGGATACCGTATTACCGTAGTTTTTAAACAATTCTCAAACTACAAACGCGCAAAATGAATTACTTACCTTCAAAGAATGTCCCAGCAGTGTGCCTTTATCCCTGCTGTGCCACATTTCGAATTATTGGTTCCAAACACGATAAACGCTTCGATAAAAATAGTGTAAACCCAGCTTGCCACCCGACGCTTAGACTGTCTAACTGCCATCCCCCCCCCTCCCTCCACAAAGTTTGAGGGAAAGGACTCGGCGTATTTGCATAGTCTCGCCGGCCAAATCACCGCAGCCGTGGGTTAAAAGTCGATAACCAATCGCTTCTAACCAATAACTATTACATAATAGCACTTTCTTCAGTTGTAATCTCACGACGTCGCAATTTTTTTTTATCGATGAATGTTCTCAACCCCGAGTTGCATTCTGAATCTGAAAAATGGTCGAGCATTGTGCGAGCTGTTTTTATCAGTTTCAGAATGTCACGAGTTGTTGAGAACATTTATCGAAACTTAACCAACGCTCGAGTGGTATTTGAAACGAGAATATACCGTTTCCTAAGTAGTTTTGTTTTCCCATTCTTCCATTCCAAATTTGCGAAAAGTAATTCACCGTGAAAACAAATAAAACTATTGTTGTAGGACGAACTAGTTCAGGTCACAGCGCTTCGACTAAAGTATAAATACGTACGTGTTTTATTTTTAATGGAAATGTTGTTTCGTAGATTTAAAATTGAATATTATCCGTAGCATTGCTAAGCTTTATAACTACTACTAATAATTTATTTTCAGCTATTTAAGTTTAATTTAATTACTACTGTTATTATTTTACGTACTGTGGTTGCTTCTACTGCTATGCTTCGAATATCAGCGGTATTTGGGCTTAACACGATTGGTGGGAAGGTGGTGGCTGATCGTTCTGTCACCAAGGTAACCAGCCATTAGATGTGCGTTGCTGCAAGCCGCACTATGCCTCACGTGACGAGCACTAGGACTGACGTAGTTTTTATTTAGAAATTGGTTAGGCGTACTGAATGGACTTCAGTCGTTCTTTCGTTACGATGCGAAGACCAGGAAGACAGATGATTTGCTCATTAAAACCACAAGCAGGGACAAGGAGATAATTTTATCTGGTGAAATACCGTGTGCTCGTTTTATCGGTGTAAAGGATATGTGATTGGCTAATGGCTGTTACTGGTTTCACATTGGTTAATTGCTGTTAAAAATTATGAATGTATATTCTCATAACAAACAAACATAGTCAAGTTAACATTTGTACCTTTAACAATTTCTTTTACCTTTAACTTAAAATTGATTCAAATTTTTAATTTCCAGTCAGCGTGTTTTTAGCTTAAGGCAAAAAACATCCTTCGTACTACATAATGTGACAGTGAGATAAGGCGACTGCTGGATACATAACCAGAAAGTGAGTTGTTGAGATGAATTAATTTTTGTGACTTTCTTGTTCTAATTTAATTCTTGAGAAGCCATTATGGTGTACAAATTTTATCATTGTAAATTTTTCTTTTTTTCTTTTTAATTTAGTGTGGTACCGATGAAGGAAAATACTGTAGATAAAAATATTGTGTTTTAATACATGACCAGTGGCATAAGTATTTTTTTTCATTAACCCCCCCCCCCACCCTCCCAATAATACCTAGAATCATTGCTGACTACTTCTGCTACTTAAGTCTCGGCTTCATGTCACTCACTGGACAAAGATTAAAATGTGCATCTTGTCTAGCTGATTTGTTTCTTTTGCTGAAAAACAAATATTGTATTTTATTATTACAGCCCCAACTAAAATAGTATTTCAACTGCAAATAGATTCCATAATGAATGTAAAGCTTCAGTCAATGGTAAGTATCATAACCACAATGAGTATAAAAAAAATACTGCCGAAAGACCGCACACACGGTATTGCACACACGGTTGTGGTAACACTGACACAAAGAGAAAAATTATACACTTATTTAACACTTAAGGATAGATTTCCAGACCTTTTATTTTTATTTCCTTAAGCGTAACAAGGTAGGCCTATACGGTCAGGCCTATACAGTGTAGGCCTATACGATGGACGCCTATACCATATTAGGCCTAAGGTGTACAAATAAGCAAACTATGAGTTAAATATGCACCTAATGGGAGTAGCAAATGTCTTTCACTGATTCCAGGGCCTTGAATCACTCAAACCCAGGACTTTCTCTGGCTGTAGTATTAGGCCTACCTGGTTCAGGACTTCTTAGACAAACTGTATTGTTAATACACTTGGAGAGACAAAAATAACCGGCACTATCTCTCTAGGTATCTATGTGTCGATCTATTAGACAGATTTTATCTATTCACACACACGTATATATCATATGCGGCGGTGTACTTATATACATATATGATTGAAGTCTTCCCTCCATTAAAACTAAAACAATGAATATTTCCGTTCCTATTCAAATATTTTTCTACCAAACTTGTCCAGATAGTAAATCGGTATGGAAGGTATATTTATACCAAACAAATTATGTAATTCTGTGCAAGACTAAATGTAGGGAGCTACACGTAAATTTGAAAATTCTTCACTTCTTGTTGTTGTTCTGCCACCGTTCAGAAAAAAACTACTACACCTACCTAAAATCTGAAACATGATCTAAGCCAGTAATTTCGTTGGCCTTCATTCTCAAAGAGACCACTTTTTCAATTGGTCGAGCCATTCCGGAGTTACGGGAATCCAAACGATCAGTTTTATTGTTTTACGTGTAATGCCAAGTCCATTACTCGTGCACATATCATTTCTTTACTAAACAGTGGATTGTTGATGAGTAAAGTGAAAGAATCCCTATTTCAGCTAAACACGTTTAGTTTTAAACCAAACTTTCTATATTGTTAATCTAGGCCTCGAAATTGGCAGCTAGAAACGATAGAATTTATTTCGTAGATGTAGGCTTTCAGAGCTGAGCTGAATTGTTTCAAAGTTGACAGCAACAATCACTGCATGCGCACGTTCATACGTTCGCAAATGAAAAAAAAAATTCACCGCACCAATTTAGGCAATAAACATCACGTTAATTCAAAGACCGGGGCATAAACCATTGTAGCGCGACGCCATAGCCGTAAAAAAAGTATAAGGATTCAAAGAAAAACATAGTTGAAGTTCCACTTTACTTGTTAAAATGCACACGGATAAAAATTAATTATATTTAATTGAAATACGCAAACGTACAATACAGAAATTGCGTATGTTTAAGTGCTGTTGCGCTTTAACACAACAACACTTAAACAGATACGATTTTCAATTGTACATTTGCTTATCTCAATTAAAAATCATCAATGTTTATCTCCGTAACAGTGAAACTTTAGTCAAATAACCCTTTTTTGCAGCACACTTGCCGTTTTTGTTTGTGATGTATACATAGTGAATATTAGATAATATTATATGTGCATAAAATACTTTCGCTTATGTTTTTCACGTCAAGCATCATAACCCTATGTATTATGAGTGATATCTACAATAGGTGACGATTAGAATTCACCCTGGACTTTCTAAATAAGTAGGGATTTTAATGGAAAGTACTGGGTGGAATCTTAGGGCCGATCTTCCTGTCTTCCTGTGTCTGATTATTATGCAATAAACATTGGCCTGTCATAATTATCTTTTGCTGTGTAAATGTCCGTAAGAATTTAGTTTAGAGAAATGACTTTATATGCCATTTCACCTGTCCTATGTGTGGTATACTTGATGTTGCTTTTCGTAAAGTTGCAAAATTTGCGAGTTGCAATTCAAGTGTTTATTTATACGTGATTATTTCTTATGAAAACTACTGTGACAGTGTATGTACCGTCAAGGAAAGCCGTTGAAATACATGCCGAGAATTTCTATGCAAAACCGTGGAGTTTGGCATCACTTCCAAAATGGTCCGAATTCTACTCTGTATTGTTTTTTTTGTTTTTTTAAAGAAAATGTGAGATAACCTTACACTAAATCGGCAGCGTGTTGCTTCAGGTTGGTAGTTGCATAGTATTTTGATATATGACGCCTTTTATGCAATATTTTTAATACAATAATAATCTTCTTTAAAGGATTTAGATATCGAGTTGGACTTCACATTTTGTTGGAGAGAAGGCAGGCTCAACGTATCTGAAAAAGATTTAAAATGGGATGGACCCATTGACATCACGAAGGATATTGCCAAAAAGATGTGGGTTCCAAATTTGCTGCTCAATTGCAAGGTCTGCAGAAATGTTCTTGTGGACACTTCTATTCGAAGGCTTCAGTTTTACACAAAAACTCTGGTCGTTTGCACCACTACTTCGTAAGTAAAGGTTTATTTTTTTTTTATTTATGGGGAGAAAACGATCGACATTATCAAATCGAACGTTGTAATTTTTAAGAACTGTTCACTGGAACATTATAATGAACTTACTCTTGATTGTTGTTGCATCATTATATTTTCCAGAGTTCTTCACACTTAAGCTTATCATGAGTCCTGCTGCCAGCCTTTCGCTACAGCTCTAAGCTAACGGCTTTTCTCACAACACTTCAACTGCTACGTGCGCAACACGCTCTCTTGTGGTGGCAACTTACACCACTGATCTTTACGCTCGCAACTGGATGGCGCATCGGGCGTACTGTAACGAGCATCGTTACAACATGCCAATTTTTTATAATATATATTTCAAGTTTTATAATAATATTATTTTTTAGGCTTAAGACATCATGTAAGGGACCTAAAATAAACACCTATAAAATCCAATAGCATGTTTCTAGAATCTAACAATGTTGCATCAGGTGTCGTTGGAGTTTTATACCATTTACATCCAGGCCTGCCCATTCTTTAAGGAGTTGTTGTCAGGCTTGGTGGTTAGAACAACAGAAAATAAATCACTCTTTTTTCGGGTAATCTTTTTTTTTTTCAAATATAAAGGAAAGGGCCACGAACAAGCTATGTGTAATGTTGCTGTTACATATTTACAGAGTTGCTGTAGTATTTGGTCCAGATGAAACCAAGTTGTCGACGCGCCATTAAGCCTCCATCCCCCCCCCCCCCCAGATGAAACCTTACTGCTACATTCGAATGCTCTTTGCAAATTAAAACAGAATGAAAATTGGAATTTTTATAATTTAAAAAAATTTTTAAACCATTTATTTAATTTTGTTTGTTAGTTATTAAGTTATTCAAAGATTTTGTTAATTGTAATTAAGAGAGTTCACTGCTGAACTTGTTTAATTCGTTACATAGCATTCATGGTCGGGAACTGGAAAATTTTATAAAGACCTTGGTATTCGGACAATGGATAAACAATAATTTTTTTGTCGTGCTAGGCCTATCTTATTGTTTGTATCTAGTCTAACTGCTCTTGCGATAGCAACAAACATGGCTATGTAAATAACCAATTTCGACCAAACTATCTGGTAACATGCCGATATGGAGCGAGCGCTTCCTCCAAAACAGCGGCAAACACGCTGCTTGTCTAATGTATTTGTTTGCTGTATGTATTGTTGTGACATATCTAGTGGCTAAAATTGACGTTAAGCAGTGAAACAGTTTATAACAGTCATATAAAGCATCATATAAAACAGTCATATAAAGCACCATTACAGCCGAATAAAAATAAAAGTCGATGGATACTGGCAAGTGGTTGGATACTGGTGAACTCACCACGCTACAATAGAAATAATCAGTAAACTAGAATAGAAATATTAGCAGTTGGCAGGTTTTTTTATTCTTTGAGGTACGAATTATAGAAAATATGTCGCTTGGAATCACCAGTGGCAATTTGATGTCTGTTTTGTTTTATTAATTTTTTCGGTATTATCTCAATGTTAACCAAGGTGGACTGGTCCCATTAAATATCCACGGTCGGCATTCAATTCAATTCAGTTAACCTGTTTTGCATTAGGTCAAAACAGAAAGAGTGGCATGCTATTGCCGTGGGAAACAAAAGTTCATTATCAGAAATAACACCCAGAAATATTTGAAGTTATGGTCACTGAGTCAGCAATCTAACTCAAAAATAAAAAGTTCATTACACCGTAATCACAATCTTTGCAGGCAGATTTGGATGGGGCTTAAAAAACATTCCCATACGTAAAGTACAATGACACATTACGCAGTTGTTGAATGTCAAAAATATTATCAAAATACTTACAAAATACGTGGAAAATACTGTGATACTAATTATTTATTGATACTTTTCCCAGTAGAGTATCCTACATCAAGAAATAAGGAGAAGGTTTAGTGGTTGCAAATTAAAATGATTGAAAATCCATAAGAGAAAAAATGTGATTGCTATTAAAATAATGGTAAAACGCTATGTATGTTTGTCATTTTGCTCTGATCGTGTGAATGGTATTTTTTCTAAAGCTATATGTTGTTTGTCTTTTTTTTTAATCTTGCGAGATTCTGCTTTCATTCTTTCTGTATGTCCATTTTTTAAAACTTCATGTGTTAAATAAAACTCAGTTTTAATTAGTACGGATCAAATACCACAAAACGTTTCACTTTTAGTTTTTGATGTTTTTTTTTTCCATTTAGGTCCACGTATAAGTTTCCATGCAATTTTAATTTGAGAAATTATCCATTTGATGCCCAACAATGAAGAGTGAGAATTTACAAATGTGAGTTGACACTTTGCTAGAAATTTCGGGAGTAATTCTTCATCGAATTAAAAAAAAAAAAACATATTTTTATTTCAGATGGGAACAGATTTAAAGTTCCTTTTGATTTGGCATCCATCAGGAATCCACCAACTGAAAAGATTATTTTACCACCTGAATATTCACTGTCTGGTATCAAATTTCACAACTGCACTAATTCCAGTTAAGTATTATCATAATTAGCCTAGATTTCGAAAATTAATTGAACTTATTATTGAATCCAAAGTGCGATAGGGTACTCTATTGCCAAAATAATTTAATTCTTCGCCTAATAGCATTCTTTGCGATATTCCGTATGTCATTAGCCTGAATTTGCTAATGAACTAACAGCCTATCATGGATGGTCGAGAATGTTATCTATAGTCAATTCTGGGTGTTTGCGAATAAAATTTGGTTAATTTCAAGATTCAGTCAAGGCATCAGGGAGTCGGGGAGTGGGTGTGGTTGTTAATAACACCTTGGGAGCATCGTTGGAGATTGAGGCTTTATGGCACGTCAACAGCCATATCATTAATGCCAATCTCAGTCACAGTGCAATGGTCCGAGTTACCACTGCCCCACACATAAAAGAGATGTTAAACAAAATATAAATAAAGATCTTATCATGCAGACTCATCACTCAATTTACGTGCTAAGTCTCACGAAAGATGGAAATAACGACGAAGATCACCAAGATGGTGATAATCAACAAGCACATGATGAACCGTAATATGCCAGCGACACCAATGACATACAGGAGGAATAACTCTTGCAGAAGAAATCAAGGAATAACGTTGGTCTGGTAAACTGATGAGGAAACTTTTAAATACTACTTGCGGAAATGTGATCTCTCTCAATTTTTGCTAAGATTTTAAATTTGGTGCATTGCAGGCTGGCCCTGCATTTCTAGCATGTGTATTGTTTTGAACGTTGATGTAGCTTTAGAAATGTTTTATTTTTACCTTTAACATTTAAGTTTTATTTTTAACTTTAGCTTTAGTAGTGATTCTGGTTTTTGCAGCCGATGATTTTTTAAAAATGCAATCATTGTTTTTTAAAAAAGTGCAATAATTCGTCTTACTTTTGCGTGCCTGTATTAGTTTGCTCAGATCGATATTTATATTTTATTGTGCAGTGCTTAATCGTTACTTCATGTTTACTTTTTAATTCTTATTGCAATCTGCCTTATACCCTGCTTACCTTTCCAAGCGACTGGCGATGCCATCGGTGACTTTACGGTATCTGGCAGGTTAACCTTGGTGGCAATGAAGTCGTATCCTATCCTTCCTCCCTTGCCCTTTTCCGTTTCCTCTCATTGAATGTGATGCACACTGAAGCTTAAAATTCTGATATTAACGCTTTTCTTTTACGCTTTGGCTTGATGTCACTGGTTCTAATATTCCATTCCATGCCTGTTGCAAATTAGCAACTAAGTTTTATTATTATCATTATTATTTATTTGTTGAGTTGTAGCTTAGGGTGTTAAACGGCAGGCTAATAGAAAGTTTTGCAATGCCCCAGTAAGTTTGCCTTGAGCTTGGTTAAGCCTATTGTTCTGATCGGTAGTTTAACTTGAGTTTATTGAATTTAATTTGTATGAAATTCCGCACACTTTGATTTGAGCCATTTTCACCTACACCGAAAATCCTGGAAATCACAGAATTCAGCCAGCGAATTTAATGTGGCCACAAACTGCAGGAGAGTTTGATTTATGCCTTGTAAAATATGTATTGGTCAGCAGCCACTAAAGGTGGAGGAGTCAAATTATCCTGAACCAATCGAACCAACTGCTGGATGATTTTGACTGAAGGTAAATCTTGTGAACACAAAGTACCAATATACCTTGGTTCCCATTGATTATCTGCTTTGCATTTATCAGCATCAGTATTACCATTAGCTAATAAATAACGCTGTAAAAATCTGTACATATTCATCCCAGTAATAATTTTTACAGTAAAAAATGTGTAAACTTCCAAAATAATGCCATGTGTAGTTTTATATCATTTAAAAACTTTAAAATTCAAAAATTATTGTGTAACAATATTTGGAAAAACGTACAATGCTTTAAGCCCACGTAAACGGCGATACATTAGAAGAAACTCCATCTTATGGAAGATTAAAGGAACGACCAAACACACCTTCATCGCCACTGCAGTGTTCCTATATAGAGGTGAGGAATGCTAACATATGCCAGAGGCTATATCGAATATACTGCATGATACCGTAAAACTTTCCTGTTAGATTTCGGCTGTGAATAAGGGTATATATACTGAAATGTTTTTTTTCTAAATGGCGAAGCCGTTTTTTGTTCAGTTAATTTGTTGCCTTTTTTTCACTTCATTTTATTATAATTGGTACGGTCTAGTCCATCATTTGTACGGTATAGCCACTATCGCCCAATTTTGTTATCGCCCAATTTTGTTATCGCCCAATTTTGTTATCGCCCAATTTTGTTATCGCCTCGTGGGATGGACAGGACGGCAATAAATTACGAGCTATTAAAGGCACTGTTGAGGAATGGCACTCGGCGTGTCGCCGCAGTCGCCGTGAGGAGGTGGTGTTGGCCCGTTTGCGCATTGATCACACTCGGCTTACTCACTGTTTCCTTTTGCGGGGGGTTGACCCTCCTGAATGTTATTGGTGTCGGCGGCCACTTACGGTCCAGCATTTCCTTGTTGATTGTTGCCATCTTGATGGTTTTCGTCGTCGTTTCCATCTTCCGCATGACATTGTGCGTCAATTGGGCGATAAGTCTGTCCTCCTGTCCGGTGTTTTTCAATTTTTGCAGGAGGTACAGATGTATGACACGATTTAGGTTAGGGGTTTGAATAATATCTCTGTAATGTGTGGTGCAGTGGCAACCCGGACCACTGCACTGTGACTGAGGTTGGCGCTAATGACCAAGCTGTCGACGCGCCATTAAGCCTCATTCCCCCCCCCCCCCAATTTGTTTCCGAAAAAACGGAACATTAGAAATACGCATTTACGTTCAGGTTCCGCCCAAACTTTGTCCCATGTTCAAGTCGTCCTATCGTTGTTCATAATTAGTACGATCCCTAATATAATTTAGCCAAAAGGCTAATTTTCGGGACCGTATTTGTGATTTATTTAGTGGAGAAACTTCTTGCTGAGAGGAAGGGGAGCGAGTGAGGGTGTAGAAATCATACATTTGATATTTATTACGCATACAGTTACGTAAAGTGATTTTGAAACTTCTTTTCAGGCAAACCGAACACAGAGTGCATCCACTACATGCTTCACTTCCGGCGCTTGGTACCTCATTACATCATGCTCGTTTACATACCGAGTATCTTGATCGTCATTCTTTCTTGGATATCCTTTTGGATAGATACAAGTGCAACTGCACCAAGAGGTATCATTGGCCTTACAACTCTCCTAACGTTGGTTACCATGTTTAACAATGCTCAGCATACTCTCCCACCTGTCGCGTATATAAAGGCACTTGATGTTTGGATGTTCGCGTGCATGTTTATGGTCTTCTGGTCCCTGATCGAATTTGCTCTTGTTAATCATTTTCGGAGCTCCAACAAAACACCCAAGAACTGGTCGAAGGTAATAAAACTGCAGGGAAAAAAATGTTACTTAGCCTATTGAGTAACCCTTTACAAGAAATCTTATTTTTCTATTATCGTATAATCAGGAGAGTAAAAATTACACTATTTATTATCCCGTATTCTAAGTGGGCAAGCGATTTTATGCATTAAGCATGATTATAATCACATACGGGCAGACTTTGTCACCGAGGAGAAAACCTTATTTATGTGAATTGCTGTTTATTATACCAACTGAATGTTGCCTTCGTTTGTCAAACCGTTTTTGTAAATTATAATTTTTGAAAAATTAGTCACCACCTTCTTGAGTTTGATGCCGCTTTATGTTGCTTGTTAGGTAGATTCAAATTGTCGTTAATTTTCGGTAGGTCAGCCCAATTTACGAAGCTCTATGAGAAGTAAGTTCCTTCAATTCGATTCAATTGCATAGCCTAAATTTGCAAAATCGAGCAAATTGATCAATGTCTAAAATTATAGGATTGCATTTGCATCCCATTCCAGGGACTTGCTTTTGGGTGTTAACAATAAAATTACGTCTCAAGTACGTCAATTTTCAGGAATGGAGCCATGTTGACGTGACGTTGGATCGCTTTGCCAACGTATTATGACGATTGTTAGGTATAAATTCAAAATGTGGTTAATTTACGACAAGAGAGCCCCCATTTACGAAGCCTACATGATGCAAGTTCCTTCAGTGGGGTTTGATGACACAACTTAATTTACAACTTCGATCAACTACAGTTGGGTGTTGTTAACAGCAAAATTACATAAAATAGCATCTGAAATGTAGCAACTTCAAGATGTAGCCATGTTAATCTGACGTTGCACAGCTTTGAAAGTTGCCGCTTTTTAGATAAATCCCATTTCATTCTGAGGAACTTTTAGTTTAACATGGCAACTAGGGTAACCTTTCGAAGCGTGTGTAACATCATCGACTCAGCTGCATGGAACATTGTAGCCTAATTTTAAATGAAAAAAATCGTCAGAAACACCCTATTAGCCAGGAGATTCGTGTAACTCCATGAATTTGGGCATGTTCCTCGTATAATTTGTTGCTCGGTAAACTCATTAAATTTCTGCAAATGTGAAAAACTGCTCAGAAACGGAAAAGTTTTTTTTTTTTTGCGTAACGTGTGAAGTGACCTTTAAAACTGATTAGTTTGTTAATTGCATGTTAGCTACAATCCACCCAAAACCTAAAATGGTAGCCGCCAAGTTTATAAGAGGGTCGGCCTTTGAAAGTAGTGATATCATTCAAACAGGGAAATGTCGCCAAGGTTAATCCTATTAGCAGAGTTAATCGCACCTACTAGTTCGAAAGTTAAATGAAAACCAGAAGATTGTATTTAGCAAGTTTTCATTAACTTCCAAAGTATTATTCGGCCTGATTAACTCGGCTAATTAACCAGGCGTCTCTTATACCAGTTTTAGTTTTGGGTGGATATCACAACTTTCATAGGCTTGTGAATACAAAGAATCCACCTAAGTTCAATCACTCAGTTTCTCTTCACTTTGGGGTCGTCAACAAAGTGAGATTGCGTTAGATGTAAAGAGGAAAAGTCCTTGACCTAACAGACCCTTATGTTTGTAAAACTAACAATGGCGCCCACAAAAATGAGAACACCACCAAATGAAAGATAAGCCTATTTTCGTCGCTGTAACTTGTTTTTTTTTTTTTTCAACCGTCAAATACACGATAAACTGCTCTGTAAATTGCTCATGATGTCGAAGGTCGATCAGGCAAAGTTACTGTCCAGGCAAATTTATTAGAAAGACACTTTGTTGCAAAAAAAATCACCTGAAGGACGACATAATCTGTATTTTATAACATACAGATCTGAAAATAGGTTTTGCTTTAACGACTGGCTGCACGGGAAAAGCAGATCTAAGGGCACGTTTACGCAACCACTCGCTTTTGCATTCTCGAAGCTAGAAGCTAGAAATCACCTCAAATTCCAACATGGCGGCGGTTTT
>JAHWFP010007840.1:12170-27793 GCA_023313725.1 Lithobius niger | reverse complement strand
ATGGCCCCTCCCTACATCGTCTTATCAGCCCTTATGGCCCCTCCCTATGAACCATTAGCCTCCGCACGACTCAGCGATCTTACAAGGAAGACTGCCTGCCTCCGTTATGGTGAATTACAGGCTTTATCGGCAACCGAAAGGGATTGTGTTTTCATCCCGGATTACAAAGGTGTCACTCTCACTCCTCATCAATCCTTTCATGCAAAGACTCAGAAACCCACTGAGTGCATTCACCCTTTTATCATTCCTTCCCTCTCAAGCGTATCGGGGGACGAGGAAGAACGTGCTTTATGCCCTGTGCTCGCCATTCGTTTTTACCTTAAAGCATCCAAACCCATTCGACGGGGACACACCCAGCTTTTTCTTCCATTCAGCAATAAAGTTGGACATACTTCCGCATGGATGATTGCCACCTGGGTCAAAAGCGTCATTGTCCAGGCCTATGAAGTGCTAGACATTGACTGCGCCGCGGACGGTATCAGGGTAACAGCCCACGAACTTCGTGCCATGTCCACCTCATGGGCCCATTACAGCAACATTTCTATCACCGGAATTATGGAATCTGCCTCCTGGAGACATCCTACTGTTTTCACGTCTCACTACCTCCGTGACATGTCTCATCACACCGCGGGCCTATATCGCATCGGGCCATTTGTTGCCGCTCGTCGCATGCTTTAACCCCTTAAACACACATTTGCTATTCTGTGAAGGGAACCGGTCGCTACCTGAGGGGACTCCTGTCAAATGGCGCCCGACGCCTTGACGAAGTCTATGGGAATGCTAATAAAAAAGGTAATGGATTTTCTCAAGGCAACTAGAAACTTCAAAATACCAGTATTATCTGGTTGATTTTGGTTTCTATTGCCTGTTGAAAAAATATATTACCTTGTTCCCGCCCTCCTCCCCTCTAGTCGCCATTTGGGCACAATAGAGGTATCGAAAAGGTGAGCATTGCCGCTCCGCTTCGATTTATATATGATGGCGGCTGCGCAGTAAACCTGCACAGTAGGTAGCGAACCGGAAGGACATCTTCGTTTGTTTTCTCTAGTATTGAACAGCATTGAGAAGGAAAATGCTAAGAAAAAAAGTAATGTATTTTTTCAACAGGCAATAGAAACCAAAATCAACCAGGTAATACTGGTACTTTGACGTTTTTAGGATTATATCATTCGATTCACTCTGAAACTACGTTAGCATGCTGTAATTACAAAGACTTTTATTTTCCTTAAAAAACAGTGGGATTATTTAGCATCGAAAATTTCAAGCCTTTCAGGTAATTTTGACACATAACTACTACTTACACTATTGCGCAGAGTAAATTTGTTGGGGCAATTACGGCTACATTTCTTAGTCTCTAAGTGTCCCAAAAGAGACAGGGTTGAAATTAAATCTAAAACCCGTCAAATCATCATTTTTGCCTTTTATTCCGTTCCGCCCTTTGCCGTAACAGTGGTAAACTTGAAGGCCTTTGGGTCACCTCAAGAGATGAACCCAGAGTGATGAAATTTTTAGTGATCCCCAAAAGCAACTTTTCTACACCCTGCCAATGAGGAATTTCAAAAAAAAAAAAGGTTTCTACACTTCACTCTATTGGGCACATATCCGGAGACCTGAAGGGCCCAGAAAGTTACCCAGAATGCCTGCGAGGCCCATATTTTGATTTAATCTGGGCCCATTCTTGTAAGATTCCCTCAGGAAACTTCCATTGTATGGTACGTAGCTGACCCATTTCAATCCTTTCTGATTCACTGACATTAGAAAATTCTACCGGACGATTTAAAATTTGACGATAGTAAGTTCACTCGCAGTGACAGCAAACACTTATCGAAATTTTCGTTTCCTGTTTGAAGATCGTAACAAAATATAACTAAACAACCTATGAAACGATATGAAACTTAGGATGGAGTGTTTACAGCGCACCTGGTTCTCACAGGTCTTGGTCATGTACTAAAGCACATCCAAGCACTTTGATGTCCACAAGATTCTCCTCTTAGCACTTCCTGCAAAGCGTCTTCCTCTTAAGCCTGTAGCACACTACTCCATTCTGTTCCATTCCGTCGCAGACCGTCAAATTAATTGGAGGAGCTGCGTATACTGCTCCGTCCCGCTCCGTGATGACCCGTCGGCTGACGGACGGGATTGTCGATGCAGAATCCTTTCAGTTAAAAAATGATAGTATCTGCGCACAACACCTTTCCCATACTAAATATAGATGCGAACCCATTTCAGTTGCCCTCTGGACTTAAATGTCATGTCCGAGCCTAAAGAACCTCATATACTATATACTACGACCTTATATATAATTGCCTACCTAAGATCACTGCAAGTCGTTCATTTGCATTGCCAGTTTGGGTGCGATCAAATTTAAAAGCTCAGCGGAGCCAACTGACACGGCTAGTGACGGAAGCTATGTGTGCTGGACCATCCGTTGTCGTTAGTCGTTGGAATGGAACGAAACGAAACGGAATAGTGTGCTACAAGGCTTTATAACAGAATACCTGGCAAAACCAATGTTTAACATGTTTCGTGCAGCTTTGAAGAAAATCGTGCCAGTGATCCATTATTGTGGTTTGTCACGTTTTACTTTGGACGACTTAGAAAAAATGACTGCAGCTGTCTTCTTATTTGAGATTTCCCACCATAAAATTATTATTTTTTTCAGGTCATAAAGATGAACAGTTTTTTTTTAATAGAGCAGCGCTACTGAGTTAATTTGATCATGTTCTTTTTTTCCAAAAAGGTCAAAATCGTTCAAGTGTTGTGGGCTATAGACGCATTTTACAACCATTACTAAAATGGTTTCAACACTGAAAATTAGTCATTTTTAGGAGAGATAAGTATTATTAGCACAAATCACGGTTGTGACGTCACGCTAACTCAACGCCATGCTAAATTTCTGTAGGTTAAATCACGTTAATCGTGAGCGGAAGTGTGCGCCATCACAAAAAGTGTTGGTTATCAGGTTACCCCATACTTCTGCCGATAACCCACACTTTTGCCGATAACCCACACTTTTGACACTTCCGGATCACACGACCGGGAACACACACACCAACAACCAAATACAGCGTGCAAAAACTAACGCAATAAAAGCGTACAAAAGGAATTACTTAACTTGCCGGAATATCCTGAATGAAATCCTCTCCATGCTAACTCTCACATGTCTGGCCCATAACTCAGTTTATTCACTCTGTGTAACTTCTCCCCCTCCCCCTCCTTCCACAAACTAAAATGGAATGACCTGCATTCTTACCGATACCCTATTACCGAATTTTTAAAAGAATTCTCAAACTACAAATGCAAAAAATTAATTCCATACCTTCCAAGTATGTCCCAGCATAATGTCATTCTATCAATGCTGACTCTTGTCGAAGTTTTTTTCAGTCCGAACAGCTTCGAAAACGAGCGAGCTTACTAGCGTGAAATCTGGCCAAACAACGCGTGCCTCCTTCCCACCCACTCCTCCCCTACCTCCACAAACTTGACCCAGAGGACTCGTCCGTCTACCACCCACTCCCCCTCCATAAACTAAAATGGAATGACCTTCGTTCATCGCTACATAATGATTTATTAAAGCAATTTTCACAAAACACAAACACAAACACGTTTTAATTAAATATGAGTTAGCCTGACGTCCCAACCGTGGTATAAAACATTTATTGGTGAGAAACGAGCGGTTATCGATTCTTAACCCACGGCTGCGATTATTAGCCCGGTTCTCGTATGCAAATAGGTCGAGGGCTTCGACTAGTTTCATACTTGAGCCTGGCTAATATTCGCAGACGTGGGTTAAAAATCTATAACCGCTCGTTTCTGATCAGTAGCTGTTACTTATACGATACAATTTTATTTCTTTTTTAAACAAAATGTTTTTGCAAATATAAAAGAAACCACCATAATATTATTCTGGTAAATACACTAATTATACCCCTATTTATATAGAGTGTATGCCAGCTTACAATTTGGTAAGTTTTTTCAGTAACACTTGACCGTATTTTTCAATAAAACTTGACCGTAGTTTTGCAATTAAACTTAACTGTGACACACAATGTACTATACCTAAATATCTGAAAAAATAGCATGTCCAAAATTCTGTATTTCAGTTTAACTGTTCACGCGACAAGAATTTATTTTGTGTTTGTCTTCCTTCCCCGCAGTAAACAAAAATAATATAAAAGGGTTGTTGCGGTGTTTTTCTATGTGTTCTTAACTTCCAACAACTTAAATTATTTTTGCATGATACTGAATGAGCTGATTTGAAATATCATCCAACTTTGTAACTTAGGCATCACGACTAAAATCGATTCGAAAGAAAAAACGTACATTTTTCTGCAATTGACGGAAAGAAGCATTGAATAGTATCGTACTCTCCCACAATTTCAATAGAAATCTAGGCTACTCAACTAATCAAGTAACATATCAATTTCGATAATTTCGATCAATTTCAATAACTCTAACCAAGCTGCCGCAACTACGTTGACTGACTTAGGTTAAGTTCATTGTTATTTAAATTATCTGATCGTGATTTACCAGGAGTTTTTATCACCTTCATTCCACCCAAAAGGCAAAACTGCGAAAAATTAATTATGGTCGGGAGGAATTAAATTTGCATGCCAAGAAAGACGGGTGAAAGGACTCTGTTTATTTACATATTAATTCGTTTAAATATGAAATTACGTGGTGGGTGGATGGCGGAGGGAAGCAGGCGCAACGAATGATATTTCCGATATTTAAAGGAGGCACAACGAATGATATTTTCCGTATTTATTCGACAAAATTTCTCGCCAGTCTCTCCCCCCGCTTTTTCCCCACACATACACGTAAACCAAAACTTCCCCCACTACCAACTTATTCTGGAACTTGTTGACCACAGGGAAAAAATACAAAGGGGCAGCTTCATTACTCACACAAGTTATGGACTTATACGTAAATAAAACCTATTTAACTTTCAGTCTGGTAATCTTCAACATTGTCTTCAAATTCGAGATAAAAAGATGTACCTGCACTGCATCGGCGTTTTAACATTGGCTAAAAATGGACATTATCTTACCTGTTGGCTACGGAACATTATTTTACGGATGTGGGGTAGAAGCATTCCTGATGTTGGTCTCAGTTACTGTAAAATAGACACCTTTTTAAAGACGATCTTCCCCAGATTTTGTTAAAGGCACGTAAATTCTTCTGGTATGTCATGCGACCCATTGAAAATAGCGTGTGCAACATTTACACAGGTTAGAGTTAATGTCGCAAAATCATCTCGCAAGAAAGAAAGAAAAACAAGAAAATGGCCGTGTTGGCAACATTTACATACGTTTGAACTAATATCGCAAAATTGGGTCATACAGGAAAGCCAACATGGATGTATGTACCTTTAATTCTACCACTACCTATCTTTTCTGCCATTCATTTTAGGCCACAGTGTCATCTTTCTTCGGTAATGACTGGAAATGATAGTCATTTGATTCCCCTTTTCAGGAGAGGGGAGTCACGGAGAGGCTTGTGGGTGTTTTGTGACTAAAATGAATGACTACCTGCAGAAAATCAACCCAAACACAGCAATAATTTTTCTACAAAAAACTAACAAAATTATATTTAGGGTAGTTTTTTTTCTTTAATGAGTAACGGTCATTGTAATTTGTTTAGTTTTTGTTAGTAAAATTCTTAAAACACGCAAACACGTCAACTTATTTTGAAATCCGAAAGTAAATGTTATGCAACCCCCCTCCCCAACATTCCTCCCCCCCCCCCACACACACACAACAAAAATAATGCAAGCAACAGTAAAACATGATAATAATAAACAAACAAACAAATAAACGGATTGTTGCTAATGAAACAGGTGAGGGTATGGCATAAGTGCTACTTACACTCGCCTTTAGTAAAACAACACCCGCATTGGGGAAGGGGTTTGTGGCTTAATGGCGCGTCGACAGCTAGAATGACAGGAAATTAACATCTACAAAATTTAAATAGGTCGGCCATTGAAAGGCAAGTTTTGAATGAACAGAGGTAATTGACGGTGACAGTTTTATAAGGGATTTGAGTTTCAATAATTCCCAATACGGTTTCGACAATGTTTGAGCGATTCACTGATATTTTCACAAGATCTGCAGTCTGCCTCTGAGATATTCAGGAGGTTCTCTGAGGTTTGATTTTCCAGTGCACACCGCGTTAGCCAACATCATATCATTGTCGGACTGAAGTGTGTGACTAACCCCATGGCGAAGGAAGAAAGTCTCTAGGCTAGGAAAAATGCATCAGTTTTCATGCGTGAAACGAGCTCCAAATGTATTTTGATCTTGTAACTGCAGAGGAAAACAAGGCAATGTACGCCGTATGAAGAACTCGGACCAGTGTAAGGGCCGGTTTACGCAACGACTCACCTTTGCATTCTCGTATAGCTAGAAGCTAGAAATGATCTGAAATTCCAACATGGCGGCAGTTTTAGCTCTGTCGACTCGCAATGAAAACGCCGAATAATGAGAGTTCAGAAGCGACTGTGAAAATTTCGTCAGGAGGAATTCTTTATCTTATTGTCACGGATTATAAGACTGCAAGCATTTATTCAAACCACGTCGCATTTAGCTAATCCAGATAACGTTGTTACCATGGCAACGACAACTTCGTCATTGCGATTAAATTCTAGCTGCGAGAATACAAAGGCAAGTCCTTGCGTAAACCCGCCCCAAGTGCTTTACCCCTGCTAGATCCCAACCACTCTGTGGTTAAATTTATTATTATTATTATTATAACTCCTTTTTTTTTTTTCTTTTAACACGTAAGGGATCAGAGTAAACAACTTCAGTGACACTACAGGCGGGGCTTCCGCTGCTCGCTCCATTAGAGGAAGTGCTTCGATCATCTGTGGGCATGTTACCTTTTTGGTCGAAAAATCATGCATGGATTCAAGAACCGGTTTACATTGTGGGAGAAACGCAGTGAGAGTATCTCCACCACAGTATGCATCATTTGCTTATGTTCGTTCTCCATAAGTAACTATGTTCGGCGATTTTTAGAAGTCAATAAGGTGGTATTTTTGTAAGTACTCAGGAAACGGACGAAAGGTTTCAAGTTCAAGAACTTAATTCCAATTCATTCCTTACTGCGTAGCTAGGGGACTATACACAGAACACCACATTTTAGGCACAAGGTCCAGGTTACAGCCTGTGCCAGTCCTCGAGAGTTTCAGGAGTGCAATTTGCAGTTCGGACACCCAACAGCAACTAAGGATCCATCGTTCAGGCATCCGTATTCATACGGGTCGAGAACAATGGATCTCGCCTGAGGCTTCACGTCACGTGACGGTCTTACTGGCGTCATCCGGTTCCAACTGGCTTAGCGGCTGGACCTTCCCCCTTCGGAAGTTGGTGGCATGCAACAGCCATGTTAACGGCAAGGTGCACCTGTGAGTTGCGCATTGTCGTGCATGTAAGCCGTTACATTTTTACATCTGTTTTCAGGTTGGCATGCTGAAAGCGAATTCTAAAACGTGTTAATCCTTGTGCGTCTATAAAATCATGTTATGTAGAATTTTATAGGTCTATAAAAGCTTGAGTGATCGAAGTCGATCAGTTTGTGGCATCCTATTTTCTGCAACTCGAGCAAGTCTGCTGTAAACGACATTTGTTGCACTGTTTGCAACCAATACAGTTGGGAAGCTTCCAACTCTTCAGTTGATAACAGGACAACTTGTTCAGACTCCAATCGGCATTCGTTGGTCAAATAGTAAATCTATGCATTGCACACAAAACTTGATGAAAAGAACTGAATGTTCTAAATTGAAAATTGGAGTCTTAGATTGAGTTGGAACTGTTCATGGTTGTTCCAAGTTTGCCATTGAGGGAGCGCATTTTCCTTCCTAAATACTTCTGGTCACTGTTTCTTACTACCAAGCCACGATGGTTCCTGCAATCAATTTTCGTTAAACAAAAAAGTCGTCTGCTTTTAAAACTTGGTAACACATGCAGTTGTAAAGAATCTAGTTTAAGTATATTTACTCGTTGTTCGTAGTGTAAGTTTCAAAACTCTGGCAGGGTCTTTGTGTATCCCCTCTGGACGAACTCTACTTTATCGATGTCCTTTAATATGTATGGGGACCACACTTGGCTCGTATACACAACAAAAGGGTAAACATCCTTCCTTGTACGGCCACAAATAAATAAATAAATTTACAGAGTTAAACTAACGACACACAATGACGTATTGGGGTTCGCTTTCGTAGCTGACTAGTCGCATGCGAGTGGACAATTTTAGATTAGATTGGAAGAACCATATTTCAAGATCCTTCGGAGTCTCAACTGAGTCAAGTGTTGTCATATTGGAGGTATAATTGAAGGGAATTTTTTCTTTCCAAACATGAATTCGCATACATTTTTTGATCGATAATGGAAGTTGCCAATTCTGTGCCCAAGCCATTGTTTCGTCCTAAATCTAATTATAGTCGGGAGTGTAATATAACAGTAGAGTGTACTTTTAGATCGTCAGCGAATTTTTGTTGGTTTGCGGTGTTATATTTGAAGACAAACAGTAGGGGACCCACAACGGATCCCAGTTCCAGACCAATCACCATTCGTTGAGACCTCCCAACTATTAAAGCTTTCACCTACTACAGCAAACTTTTTTGAAACCCGTACTAATTCAATTTAAGCAGCAGTTTACTGTGGGCGACTGATTCAGACGCCTTTTTGAACCCATACCGAATGACATCTATGTTAATACCAATGTCCAGGGATTTGGTGCATTTATATAGAAATTAATA
The DNA here is from genome assembly GCA_023313725.1 of Lithobius niger. NCBI lineage: Eukaryota > Metazoa > Arthropoda > Chilopoda > Lithobiomorpha > Lithobiidae > Lithobius > Lithobius niger. The sequence continues at coordinate 19,035 of JAHWFP010007840.1, read as the reverse complement.
GCTGTTGAACCGACGAATGACCTGGGAAGAAACCAAGCAGATCTTTTTTTTTTTTATTAAATATCATATCATATTTTGTAAATGATAAAGTGCATATTATATTTAGTGGTTTAATAATTTGTTTAGATATTTGCAAAACTTTCGAGAAGAAGCCCTCATGGCTTGGTTTTAAATGCATTACAATTGAGAAAAATATCAGTGTATAGTGAAATTTACATTAGTGCATGCTTGATTTTCTGTTTCTACATTCTGCGTTATTAATGGTGAGTATAGATATTATCAGTTATACCGTTGTTTTTTATTTTTAATTCGAGACTTAAAAGTGTTGCATTTTTTAAGGATTGGTGACGTAAATATCGCTGACTCGTAGTGGTGGAATGATTCTTAGCGCATTGGTTTTATGGTGATAGAAACGGAATAGTGTTGAAAGGTTTCCCTCAGTCAGAATTTTACTTTAAAAAAAGTTTTCTAACACGGGCAGCATATTATTTTTTACATTTAGTAAAATTGGATAAATTCGTTTTAGCAGTAGTGGCGCCAGCAAACTCCAGATTGGGGGGGGGGGGGAATGATTCCCCGACAGGGGGGCAAAAGAAAATAAACATTTTTGGTTAAAATGTGCTGTATTTAAACAGGGACCCAGTGAAACCAGCTAGTGGATCTGGAGGAGGGCTGTAAGCTCTTCCAGCGGGGTCCGGGGCTAAGCTCCGGAAGCTGATGCATTTTACTCTATTCGAGGGCCGATTTTCGGCTTCCCGAGACACGTTTGCACCACATTGTTAAGCAAATTTCGAATGTTATTCGACAACATTCTTTAGCATGAGAGGTCGTAAAAACCTAATTGTGACCACACAATTTTTTTTTACACATTTTATTTACAAATTAAATTAATTAATGAGTTAAACTTTTTAAAGAATATTATTAAATTAACGTTAACTAACGCTGAATAATTTTGGTTTGAAAAATATTGTTGCGTAGTTTTCAAATGGCGGAAGATTTAGCTGACGTTCCTGAATTAACTGAGAATCACGGTGGCGATGGGCTAAGAGGAAAAGAGCTGCTATAGAAAATCAAACCGCTAACTTAGTCTTCAATTTTGATTTTTTGTTCGGTTTTTATGGAGTTAATTGTTATCGGACTTCAACTGACGAAAACTTGGAAGGAAAGCTGAACAAGTTTTGGTTTGTGCAAATTTAACCGAAACAAAAACACGCAGTTGGCCCTCAAAAGTATATGGCCATTTGTGAGCACAGTGAATTTTTTTAAGTCCTGTATTGGTTAGGCGCTGAATTTGAGTACGCGTTCTCTTGGTTGGGAGGCCGGGACTCGAACAACTGTGCTGGTATTGCTCCGACTGTTTGGGGTCAGTTTGACCCCTCACAAAGTCCGCGTTCTGCGTTCGGCTTTTAAAATCGGGCCTTCTCCTTTTAGAGATAACTGGTAAGGCGTTGGCATCCTAAACGTGTCTCATAACTATACCTGTTAAATCATGCCGTTGAAGGTCTAACGCAGCAAATAAATTTTCAATTTAGCCACTTACTGTACACGATTTTCGCTTAGTTCATTGGTATCACGAATTCAAACGATGAAAACTTGGCTAGAATCCTTAATTTTAAACACGTTTTGTTTTGTACACATTTAGTTGACGTTTCTGCATTTACTACGACAGCTCTTAAAATTATGTCGGTGATGAGGTAGCAACAGTTGGACGACTGGCAAACAAAACGGCAAACACTATTTTGAGCTTTCTTCCCCGTCCCCCCCCCCCCCCCAATTTTTACGATAATGAATGGTCCTTTCATATCCTGAAATTTTTTTTTTTATCATGGTGAGTGTCTATCTTCGCAGGGTTTTGTGCCGGTTCACAGAATATAGGTATTGACCATCCTTAAAGTATTGCTTAAAATCTATCATTTATTCAAAGAAAGATCAAGTCCTTAAAAGCTTGTGTGAAAATCTTATACGTGGGTGCACTCCCACGTTTAAAAAGAAGAAATCAACATGACGATAGCAAGATCACAAAACCGAATACCTTCTATAGACAATTGTTAATTAACCAAGTTAACCGACTTACACGCAATTTGGACAGCTGATGCTGAACCATCACAGGGAAGTCATAATCATATCAAAAGCCAAAACTGGTAAAAGGGGCCGCCAAGTTCCGAATGGTTCGGCCCTTGAAAGAAGTGATATCAACACATCAAAACATTCGCCAAGTTAATCGCACCGCTTAATAATTCGAAGGTTAAATGAAAACTAGAACATTGCTACTTTCGGTAGCAATGTTCAAGTTTTCATTTAACGTCCAAAGTATTATTCGGTGCGATTAAGTGGCGAATGTTTTGGTGTGTTGATATCACTCTTTTCAAGGGCCGAACCATTCGGAACTTGGCGGCCCCTTTTACCAGTTTTGGTTTTTGATATGATATCACTCCTTTTTTTAAATTGTGTATTGACTCAACTCCATGTATACCGTGCAGATGTGTAATAAAGTGCCACGTCAACAAGAAATTGGTTTTCAACAATTTGCTACTACCTTTTGCCTATAGGCCGAACCATTCTCAACTTAGTCACCTCTTTATTGGCTTTAGGTTTGGTTTTAATTTTGTTGTAATTTGTTGTATTTAGTTAGTTTTGGTGTGTTGATATCACTCCTTTGAAGGGCCGAACCACTCTCAACTTGGTGGCCTTCTTACCAGTTTTTGGCTTGGTTTATTTTGCTTTGTTTTTACACTAATTGGTTTATTTTTCGTGAATTGGACGTGAATACAATTTCTTTATAACGTTGTTTAGATTTATTGGGATACACTAGTGTGTGTCTAGGCACGTACGTCAGTATACACGTTCCCATTGTCGGAACTTTGGTCGTCCAATGAGAGACGATGCCGACAATACTAACAATGGTTATAACAATATTTTCGTACTTACGCGCCTTCCCACGCCATCCCTGTTACGCCCCCAGGCTTCAAACCATAAAAGGTACGCAGTTCGTATTGTAGTGGACCCATTCGTTCAATTTAATAGCTGGAAACATTCCCGTTATCTCGGAATCGATGAATAATCACCCTATGGGATTCAACATGGGGATGAGCGGACTAGCTAGCTAGCTAGTAACACATTTTCAACGTTATTGAGGGGACATATTTTGCATTGAAAGTAGCATAGCTGGCATTCAAACACGAGTTAATTTTTGTCAGGTGGGTCATTGCTCTCGATTTCAACACCATTTAACCTTTTGTATCGCATTATTATTTTTCCCCAAGTACCTGAAATGTGCCCAACTATGCTTCAAGATATAAGACACTGACGCAATGGCGTCGCGCTACAATGGTTTACAACCTCGACAATTAATGTGATGTGATGTTTGTTGTGATGTTTGTTGCCTAACTTGGCGCGACACACTAGCGTGTGTCTAGATAACAAGAGTTCAAATTGTGGTGATTTGGTTAATTTACGGTGTTTTCATTGTCAGGGTATTGTTGCTGTTAACTTAATTGTTAAGATCTTGGAGAATATACGTTCCTGTTGAGTACATATTCTTAAGTTGGAAGATTGTTGATTGGCGAGGTATTTTTTTTAACTGTAGTAGTATTAACTCGTTTTTTTTTTTTGTTTGTTTTCATCCTCATATTTCATCGTTCTGGATAAAAAACGAAACTGACCTACGGATGACGGACATAATGCATATTTATTGAGCTGCAGTTGGACGAATATGAAATATAACATCAAGGTGTTAGAGTGGAGTTTACCAAAGTCAATAAAGTAGGAGACCAAATACTACTGATGCGTTGTTTGTTTTGCAATTGAACATAATCACAGTCATAGGTAGTCGGAACAGTAACGAAATCGATCGAGAGAATGGCCTTAATAGTTGCAACTTGTAATTCGTGTATACAGTATGTCTCAGAAGTCCTGATCCAGGTAGGCCTATATGGCATAGGCCTAAACAGTGTAGGCCTATACGATGTACGCTTATACCACATTAGGCCTAAGATGTAGAAATCGACAAACTATGAGCAAAATATGCACCTAATGGGAGTAGCAAATGTCTTCCACAATAGGCGTTCACTCGCAGTAAACCCAGGACTCGAAGCCAGGAGTTTCCTCTGGGTGTAGTATAGGCTTATCCTATACACTGAATAGGCCTATACCATATAGGCCTACCTGGTTCAGGACTTCTGAGACATAACTTTATGCTTACTCTGTTGAATTTGAAGCAATTATCCAGTAGAAATTACTTCAGGATGATAAACTCCTCTTAATACACACTGATGGTAAGATATTCTTTTCTTTTCTTTTATTGGAATATTTTTTTCTTTCCTTTTTGTATATCAATAAACAAAATATAACATTCAATGTAGGAACTGAAAATGCCTTTGGTCATCTTAGTTTAAGCACACTAGGGATTAGTTCCAATGCGGATGAAGCAGAACGATAAGACCTCTAGCTGATTCAATCCAATACCTTACCCACACATTTGGCCAATATCGACGGCGACCGATATCTAAGCAATTTCCGATAACAGTTTGATTCACTACCCCTATCTAAAGAAAAAAGCTTATTCGACAGTTAACCTGTAGATTTAAAGGAATATTTGATTGAATTTGGTTATTGTGATGAAAACTAATGTTAGTTACATTACAAATTCAAGAATCTTGTCTTACAAATTGACAATTATACTCTATCCTGGAAGATGCTGGCCGAGCTCTAGTATAAAATGCCACAAAGTGCTTGCCTTCGTTTCATCTAGTTCCCAAGTTATCAGAATTGTAGTTTTTGAAGATTTTATAGTTTGTCACATTACCGAACTGTAACATCGGTATCAGACTGTATTTTTATTGCATTTCGTTCAATTGTCGATATTACTGGCAGATAACGATATCTGTATCAAATAATTCGCTATAGTAACGACATTACAAGAGTAGTTAACTTGCTTCGTCTGGACTAGGAATGGCACAAGGGAGTAGACTGCAAGTTAATTCTTATCCATCTTCCAACACTCATGTAGAGATGCAACCTAATGTCGTACAAATGCCCATTATTACTTTTTGCAGAAAACTTACACTAAAACCTACGCTGTTTAGGATTGTCTCAATAAATATGTGCAAAAAAATACCGCTCGTTCTATAATTGACCCAAGCAAACTGTAACGAGCAAACAACAGCATTGAAACCAGCTTTCAGAGAGGAACAAGTTTTGCTTCTTCAAACCAAGACGACATGATAGAAAATGCGAGTTTCCCTGGTCGGTTCGAGGCCATGTTCAGGCGATGTTTAATAATTTAAGCATGAACCTGGAAGTGAGTTCCTAGCTTGAAGCCCAGTCAACCATATGAAAAATCTTGAATATGAAGGAAGAGGTACAAAATCGATAATTATGACGCATATATAAATGAAATTTGCCAGAAAAACAAAACAACACAGTCTTAATTTTTTTAAAGTTTACAAAGTTTATTTTAAACGCTATCATCATTAAACATTTCATCAGTTTATAAGCTGTAATAATATTATTAAATATAGTAATTAAAACATCACAACTTCAAAAAAGCGTAGTTGTTGACAACAATAATATCTCCCTGTATTCAGTCTGTGACTATTATGTTTACAAAGTTGTTTACGGAATTCTCTGCAGTTTTACGATTCCCTTTTTAAGTCTTCACATTTCTTTATTTTTTAAACCAGGTTATGTAAACGTGAATATATTTAGGTTTATTTTTTTTATTTTTTTTATTAATTATGATTAACAAACAAAACAACCCATCACTTATAGCTATTACTTGTGTGTGGTGATAGGTACATTAGTGTTACAAGAAACTTCAATTTTACTTCGCAGAAATACCATTTTTCTTTACGTTTTTCCACTGATTCACAAAATTTTTACTTTACTTATTTCACTTTTTCACTCTATTTTTGTTGTATGAAAGTTTTCACATACTAATTTTCTAAGCAGGTCCACACAATACCTAACAATTGTCTCATACCAGACGTGCATAAACCTATGCCTGAGGTAAACCTATGCATGAGTTATGTCTATATAGTTCGTCATGGCTGTCACGTAAACTGTACTTCAGTTCCGCTAATGTTCTGTTCTTTTACCACTTGTACGACAAGACTTCGTTTCAATGCAAAAGTTTCGAGACCAACAGTTTTTTTTTTTATCCCTTTCAATAAACTCAATGCAGAAGCAAACACTGTTAGGATTAAACGAAGCACGACCAAGCCTCATTGCACGCAATGAAAAACTTGGACGGATTATATTAAAAAACACACACATAACACATTCTGAGCACAAATAACTGCTACCACATTATAACTGTGCTTTTTGTTGGAAATACTTCTGGAACTACGCAAAAGTGCAAGATGAAAAACATTGCGGATCTTTTACGTTTCGGAGAAGGAAGTGGGTGACATCTTGGCAGTGATGTCGGACATGACACATGATGTGAGCATGCAGCGCTAGGCAGTAGCGTTGACGGGCTCACAAGTCCCCTGGTCAGGAAAGCGGCTCCTTAGAATTGGAGAAACCACCGTAGCCTGTCAGGGGAATGGCCAGCCCGTTCTCTGGCTCAGATGGGGACTTGGGTGCGGGCTTTGTGGAATCACTACAGCTTAACGCAAACTTAAGCTCCTTGGCCATCTCATTGCAAACCGAATCCTGAAACAACAAAAGAAACAATACTGTGTGCGAACAATCCATCACCAACGGTATATACACTCCTCCTTGCAAACCTCGCATCTCATTGCAAACTGAATCCTGAAATAACAAAAGAAACAATACTGTGTGCGAACAATCCATCACCAACGGTATATACACTCCTCCTTGCAAACCTCGCATCTCATTGCAAACCGAATCCTGAAACAACAAA
>JAHWFP010007839.1:10365-26101 GCA_023313725.1 Lithobius niger | reverse complement strand
GACGATTTTCCAATATACGAATTTCCTGTTAGACAAATTACCAATATACGAATTTCCTCTTACACGTTTTTCCATTAGACGAATTTCGGTTATACTTTTATATGGTATCCGTTCTTCCACTGAAGCGATTTTCCAATTAGACGATTACCTGTCTCCCCGAAATAACGTAGGTGGAAAATTTGAAGTGTAGAAATAATGCAGGTGTTAATTTGAAATTAAGAAATAATGCACGCGACGATTTGAAACATAAGCAATAATGCAGATGGAAAATTTAAAATGTAAGAAAGAAAGCAGGTGGAAATTTGTAACATAAGAAATAATGCAGGTGGAAATTTGAAATATAGGAGCAATAATGCTGGTGGAAATTTGAAATGCAAGAAAAAATGCAGGTGGAAAAATTTGAAATAAACCGGAGAATGCGTTCAAGGGTTATCGGAGATATAGCCAGACAAACAAGCCGACAGACGGGCGGAAGACAAGAAGTTCCTTAACTCTTCTTCGCACTGCGTGTGCGCATCACACACACAAAAAAAAAAAAAAAAAGGAAGAGGAAGCACTGCTCCCAGCCCCTTCATCGCCACATCCAATAACAACAACATCATAGGCTGTTAAAATTTTTTTTGTTTCGTTTTGCGCAAAAAAAATAATGTCCACTGAGAACCTCGAAGGAACGGATTAAATTGTTTTATGAACGGTCGTAAGAACTGTTTTTTTTTCCCCCACCCACTCAGGATACTTGCCTGTACCCACCCGCCCAATCCTGTTCGATACACGCACACGCATCACCGTCTGGCGGCGAACGCTGGAAGTCGCACGAGCGTGTTTCCTTTCATTCGAGTCTTGGTGTTTCCATGCGTCACATCGTTTGGCGGTGTTCTGCGCAAGTTGTTATCCGATCGGGAAAGTGGGGGCCCCTCCTCCCACCTCCCGCCGACTTATCCTGGTTGCTACGCGTCCGACATGAGCCTGTGAGTCTCTTCAATTTAGTCCTATTTTTTTTTTCTTTGCGTAGCGTTCGCCGTATTTGCATAACACAAGCACGTGACTTTATCGCGGTGATGTCGCGTGACACTTTGAGGGTGTTGGGCGACGCAGGCGTCACGTTTACCTCTAGCCAGGAACGTATTCGTGTGAGTATGGGGCTGTGTGTGAGTGTGCGTGCGTGTGTGTTTAATTTCAATGAGTGTAGAGGTAGAGAAAGAGGCGTTACAAACGAAGCACCGCTGACTTTTAACATATTACGTACTACGCACGTGTTTGTTTTTAAAGTCTGTGTGGTTTCTGTGGTGTGGGATCGGATATATACCGTGTGGGTAAGGCTGGGTTATCTGTTCGTTTGTGCGCATGGTCACAAAGTCTTGAATCTCATTGGTCGGTGCGGTCGAGCGCTTAAATGCACGTGCATTTTTAGTTTCGTGTGTTTTTTTTCCCCCTCGCACTTGGACGTAACACGCACTTCGTAAACGTCTTGGTTACCCGCACCGTGGGTTTTTAAGCCTGTTTTCGCGGGATTTCGTTTACGGACGTCTAAATAGGGTGTGACGCCGCTAAACAAGTGAGCTTTTCATCAAAGTCACTTTAGGTTTCTCGTGCCCAATTTGTGCTTACCTCGCTGGTACTTTCCGTTGAAGAAAACTGGAAGTTTTACCGTGTTGCTTTACCAAGTACCGTAAGTTCCATAACTAGTACTATTTTGGTGTATTCATGTGCTTATACTGTATTGTGATCTCTGTCCGGAGGTTATGTATGTATACAAGCCGTACGAGCGCACGCTGCATGGCGAGAAGTTTTTACCGCGTGCTTTCAAGCAGGAAGCGTGATAACGCGTACAGCTCGGTGCATATCTGGTATCTCGTTTACACGGTAGCAATGATATACCACACGTTTCAAAGTCGATGACCGTCTCCGTGGCAGTTGTGCAAGGTGCTATCTGCTATATTAAATGAACGCAGATGCCAAGGTCGTGGGTTCAATTCCCCGCTCAGGCAGTCTGACATTTAAGTCCAAAAGGCAATGTGAATAGGTTTGTATCTGTATTTATTTAACCCTTCTGGAGCCCATTTGGCTTTCCGTCCTGTTTAAAACCTGTTATATTACGCGTAGTCAGATGACTTTGCTTTATTTATTAGTAACTACGGTCGCTTTTAGGTATGGTTTTATATGGTTTTACCTCAGCTTCCTATGTTACGTGAAGAACAGTGTGGGGGCAGAGCGGGTCAACGATCCACGGATCTCCTATCCCTACCCCTTTTTCTCCCATCTGAGGAAATGTTTAGAGGCGTGAGATCTCCCGGAGTGAGTAGGCATGAACAATAATACCAAGAGTTTGTTTAGCAAAACCAATCTTTACTTGAAACTCAGGGAACGGGAATAATTACAATGTAGGCAACATACATTGGTGAGGAAATATTCAGTCATACAGTCATTATGTCCTTCACTCCTTACAAGTACACACACAATGTCCGGTAATTATCTAATGTCTTTCGGGAGGTAAAGGATGGGGTCACAGGGACCCATAGCTCCATGGGTGGATTATAAAAGAATTCCCATCCGGGCTGGAGGTTCCGGTAAGCACCATGAGGCTTAAGGACTAGTAGAGAAGATTGGTAAAACAATTATTTGAAAGTGTCAAAACAATGTGATGTAATAAACTAAAAGGGTATTGTTGTAAGAAAGGGAGGGAAGGTAACAATGCGCATTGTTTGGGAAAAATTAAAAAATAAAACCAGACATTAATGAATGGGGACAAAGCGTGACAAATTGGGAAAAGGGTAGCCCAGCTCCCCAAGTGAAGGTGACACAGGATTTATCTGCGTCACATTAAGTGTAAATTTTGATACTTAAAGGTACATACATCCCTGTTGGCTTTCCTCTATGATTCAGTTTTGCGCTATTAGTTCAAACGTATGTAAATGTTGCCAATACAGTCATTTTCTTGTTTTTTCTTTCGCGCGAGATGTTTTTTTCGATATTAACTATAACCTGTGTAAATGTTGCAAACGCTATTCTCAATGGATCGCATGACATACAGGAAGAATTTATGTGCCTTTAATAGCTCCTCATTGTAATACCTCCTCATTTACTAAAATTTTAAACCAACATTGGTGTACAAGCCTGCCGAACGCGCCTGAAAAAATTGATATAAACCTTTCGGATAAGAATCGTTCGTCTTGTTGCGGTTGTCCTTCATACTTTTTTTTTTATACACACAGACTTTCTCTAACAGACTAAACCATTTGCTGTATTAGACTGGTCCATTTCACGGGCATGGATATATACAGGTTATACGTTTGTAAAAATGGTCTACCGTAAATTGTTCATGTCGTTCCTAGGTTACGAAGCCACAAAGGATTAGTTTTATCGTTCTACGTCATTATCATCTTTGTTATGAAGCAACAGTGTAAATCGGCCAATGCCAGCCACAAGCCGTAGGCTAAAGAGTTCAGGTCAGATATTAACAAACACCTGTCGTAGCATCCGGGCACTGCAACGAAGCCCATTATGCGGTCATTAAAACGAAAAAATTAAGGTGCCTGGCAGTGTGGCCAAGAACAAACGAGTTCGGCGAGCATTCGATTATTATCTTGTCCATTCAATTTCTATTTCAATTCAGTTCAGCGGCGCTCAAGCTCAAGTTGCTGAAGACCAATCACATGCTAACGACACTGATGCTAGTAATTTATACAATTATAATGCAACGTTAATAAAATGCGAACGGTGCTGCCGTGCCGACAAAAGTCACGAAATATCCTGTTATTACTGTTAGCTTTACTGTCGTAGTTTGGTGTTAACCCTCCATGTTACAGCTAACAACAATTCCGTTGCCCGTTTCCATTATTGTGTTTATGAATGAAGACAAAATGCCGCTGACAGAGAGCCGCTTATAAAGCAACGAAATGCTGATTGAGCGAATGAAGCGAGCTAAATTTGGTGTTAGGCTATATTGTCAACAAAGAACACACAAGAGCAGCATGTCATGTCAAAATATCCTGAATCAGAAGACAAAACCGGACAAAACCGAACTCGTTCGACGTTTTAAGGCAAGGAAGTCAAAACCGGAGAGAAACACGAATAAGCTGTAGCCCGAGATTTCTGATACCTCTGTATGCTGTAGTGTTAGTTCATATGAAACCTTCCTACCATATTAATAAGCTTTTTTTAATACCGACTTTACTTTTGAACGTGGTAGTTAAGCTGATGATAGGGGTCGGACGAACAGGAAAAAAAAAACATATTCGAATATTCGCAAAAATATAAGGCCGTCAGACGCTTGAGCTCCTCACAGTCAATACAGCTATCTCAATCGGCTGTGAGTAGAAATCGAAGAGATCCATCTGTCGGCATTAATTTCCGCGCGTTACAGCAAAACAATGGCGACCTCCGTGTCGTGTTTTGGTGATGCAGTAATTAAATTGTTATATCGGACGTACGTAACGTATTCTTACCGCAATTCTTGTGTTTAGTTAAGTGACCCAAAAGTCAAACATTCATGTCAAAATGGTTGTAATTGCCCTTTAACACATTGTTGTATATAATCTTACAATCTACGTTCATGTATCATGATATTACACGAACGTCCTACACTGTGAAAACGATGTGTACTGGCAGTACACATCAATGTGTATTTTCTCAGCCTCCACACGAACTGTGTACTGAGAGCACACAATTTGTGCACTGGTAGTACACAACCTATGACGAGATGTGTACTCTCAGTGCACAGACTGTGTACTGCCAGTACACAACTCGTGTGGAGGCTGCGAAAGTACACATTCATGTGTACTGTCAGTACACATCGTCTTCAGAGTGTAATCTTGGAAAAGAAAAGCCTAAATTAACTTTGAAACCTTAAAAAAAGACTAGCCACATCGCTCGCTTTGCTCGCTCCGTTGGCGTCGTCTCGTTTCGCTGGAGGCAGTTGCACGAACAAACTATGACGTCATGAACAAACATCATGAGGGTGAAAAAAAAACAACTTTGACGTAATTTTTTTTCAGTTTTTTTTTTCGTATTTGAGGGTCATAATATCAAGTTACAGAGATGAAAATATAGGCCTAACCGAAGTGCGTTTAAAATTATCTTAAATTTGGTCTTACTCCAAAGGTTCGTGCCAAGGTTCAAGAGAAGTGGAGGTACAAACACACTCACACACAAACATATCACAATATGTTTTTAATGATGAACTATTAAAAAATGAACTAATGTACAAAGTGGTTGAAATAATTTGAATTAACACGTTTAGGAAATGTTTCCATTTTAATGAAAAACATACGATTATTACGCCGTGATGTAAAGCAGAATAATTATTTATTCTGCAAAATTATTGATTTAATTTACATCGGGATTTAAATCAATCCATTCATATCAAACAGGGTGGGAATCATAGTTAGAAAACTGCCTGTTTTGCGTCTCTCCTTGTTGGCTAAAGATTCGGGCCGAGTGAAATAGTAGCTTTGCTGCATAACAGCTGTGTTAATGTGGAAGCCGAATTTAACGCATTTCACTGGGATACGAGTCGTCAGTCATTCCCGAATTAATTGTCAGCAACGTTTTTCAGGTTTTTTTTTTATCTGTTGCAATAAACAAAAAATATACCGCTTGGGACGCCCTTACTGGAAATCGCATAATGATAAATTTTTAAAGGATCAAATTCCAATTTGTTTTTTTAATTAAGGGTTCACAGAAAATGAATTACGTGTGGCGGTTGATTCTTTTTTTAATACAATTTTTAGAAGTAAAACAAACAAAAAAAACTACATATAATTAATGAAAATAACAAAGAAAGACACAACAAATTAAATGCAAAAAGTGAACAATTTGCGAAGTAATTACTAATAACAACCGCAAATTTTTACTTTCCTTTTATTTCACCTTTGTAGCTCCCCAATTTCAGTTAGGACTTTAAAAAGAAACTATTTGGTAAACAAAAATTTTAGGTTTTCATGCATTTTTTTTTACGGAAATTTAGAGTAAGGTTGTTCTTTTTGTTGGGTTTAGAGCTTTTTTTTTCGAATTCCTTAATTCCTTTTAGTTTTAATGTAGTGCAGTTTTTTCTAAAGATTATATTTTCACGCAGTTGTTTAACACTAAGAATTCCCGTTTAATATTTCGTTAGAAGATTGATGGGAAGTGCTTCGAAATTATACACCATATTAAAATTCCAATCCTCAGTCTACCACTGTAGCGAAGTAAGATCATTCTTTTCTGTAGCCCCGTATTTTCCCTCGCATCAAAGCGCAGCATCCGTTTGTATCTGAGCAAAACAAGAGTATGGTGTGCCATTAACGTCTGAATGCCTCTACATAAACGGGACTGACGTAACGCGCAATGCGTAATATTGATGGTGACTTTACACCATACTGGTGTTTCGTTAAATCACTCGATGGAAAAAAACATACGAAATTCATCACTGATGCTGTTGCAACAAATGTTGCAAATCTTGCATGTTGCTAATACTGGAGGGTCTATGATCAATTAAGTTTTATCTGTTTCATCTGACATAGGTGAGCTTATGTCTTTTAAATTCATTTCGGGTTCGTGTATCTTATAGAATACCACCAGAATGCCCTTGTTATTACGTGGTTGTCAGGGGTAACCAAATCGTATAAAAGAAATGTGCAAGCATGGAAAAATCAGTTAGCCTTCGGTACTCTTCGACCCTGCTATATAGGAGCTTCTCGCTAGGGGACTTTCTGCTACTTCAACCTTTGGAGCCTGTTTTTCCTGAACCCTTACTCCTTATAGTATGTTCCACATTATGTTTTCAGAAAACTGACTGGATTTCGACTCGTTTCCATGCACTAAGAGTGCAAAAACATGTGGATATCACATTTGTACATTCAACATAGTTACTATTAGAGTTTACGAATGGGATGTTTACGGATTTTTTTCACTCGTAGTGGAAAAAAAATGTGGCGTCATACAGTCAGTTTTCTGAAAGCATAATGTGGAACAAAGTATAGTTAGGGTAGTTTCTTTTGTTAGGCCCTAAGTAGGCTTGGTTTCTTCCAGTTCCTTAAAATCAGATTAAGGACAGGTTTCTCACGCATAGGTCTGCTTTTCAAACCTACATGAACCCTAAATAAGGTAATTTCTAGCCAATCCTTCATTGTGCCTTGGCCTGCCTTTCAAACCTAACTCAAACTAAAGTTCTGACCCTAAAATTCCCAAACTCCAGTTTTGACCTCTTTCCCACTTAGCTGATTTTGTCACTTCAACAAATTCTATGGAAACGAACCCCAGTCGGGAATGCCGCTTCGTTCTTCGAGCTTATACGGACTACTACTTCGGTAACTGAATCCACCATAGCGTGCGCAATCGTATACACCGCCAGACGAGGTAACGGACTGCCTCCGTCACGTCAATGTTGATACGTGTTCGCGGCAGCAGATACCAGGTGCTTGTAAATGATCTCAGAATAAGAACGTCATCGTCTCATTTTATATGCCAGCCAGTTCCTTAAAAATAAGTCAAGTATTATTAACGACTAATACAAAGAGTGTAAAAAAAATCTATCTATACCCCTTCCCTTCTAAAAAAAATGACTTAAACGTCTGCGGTTTAAACCTCCGACACGAACAAGTTTTGTCACTACGACGGGCGCCATTGTATGGTTTAAAGAGGGATGATTCTCTCTTTTTAGGTTTAAATTCGGGCCGACAACACGCTTCCAGACAATAATCGAGGGAGGGGGGGGGGAGGGGAATTGAGGGTGAGCTAACTCAAGACCAACTTGATTTAAGTAATACAAACATCGTGACGTAACACACACTCAACACAAATTTATATACGCAGAAAATCATGACCTAACGCAAGGTAATGCTCGCATAGAAACAAGCTCAGGCCCATGGAAACCGATAAGCTGTACTTGGGGGAGGGGTGAACCCTGAATTCCCACAGGCTTTTAAGTTTAAATAACTACTAATCAAGGACATGTTATTCAAATCAATTTTGCTAAAATAGCCTACAAAGGACGGAAACGTATTGTCGTTTAAAAACAGCAGGTGCTAGGTGCCATTATTTTATGCTATGTCGGCAAAAAATCACGTTACCGGTGGCTCATTTTTCTATCACACTGTGGGCGCGACGTAAAATCCACTTTTATTGAATGTCGACTGTTACTGTGGAGAAATATCAATACACGACATTGTGTTTAGAATTCTTTCGTGCTTAACACGGCGAAAACGTTTTTAATTATTACAACCCGGGAAGTTTTTTTCATTTTGTTGTTGTTGTAGATGTGCCCAAATTGTGATGTTGTGCACAGCTTCCTTAGACAAAGAAAGGCTTAACGCTCGGTTTCACGTAGCACGCGAGCCACTTCGCTCAAGACCGTCAAAAGCTGCCGCGAAGCGCGCTGAAAGCACGAACAACGAATTACAAACTACGGCACATCATAGCTTTGATTAGTGTTAGCGGAATGCACAAGCAAATGGTAATCTTCTCATTATTAGATTTCCCGGTGTTGCAGCACTAAACGAACACTATTTTACGGTATCAGTTAGTATTCTTGAAGTCTTCGGACGATTCATTAAACATTTTTAACGGGAATAGAAAATGACGCAATGCAATAAACAGTACAATATTACACGAAATTCATGAAATTAATTAAACCTCCGGAGTCTATGTTTTGACGTCGAGTGAACAAAGAGGTACGTCGCATGATGCCATTGTTGCTAAACTTTTAAGAACGTGGTGTCAATGCAGTGTTTTAAAGTTTAAAATCCGCGTATCCCGCGTAACGAATGCCTTTCACACTTCACAGTTCACTCTGCGTGCGAGAGCAGTTCTTTTTGTGGTGCGTTCGCAGCGCGACTGGTGGCAGAATCGACGCGTCGAATTTCTATTGCCAAGTTTTGTACCATATGACGAAGCCTTGCGTGGTGATAGCAACAGCAACTTAGGTGACCATTGTGTTTCCTTTCTTAAAGCAGGAATTGCCTTTTGGCATATTCTAGCAGTAACATGGAATAATTGTATCGAAAATTTGGTTTTTAATGTTGTATTGACTGACGGAACGAGTTAAGGTCTCTCCAGACAGAAGACAATTTCGTGCGAAGCTATGCGTTACTACGTGCGTACAAGGTCAATATTGCTGCAATCGTTAGGTTAGTGTACGTTTACGGACTAATATTGACGTCTTTGATACACCATCTTGCGTAGCCGTGCAGCCGCGAGCTGCCAGTCTGGTTAGGGCTTTAGCCGCCCCTTCCCCCGTCCATGGAATGAACAAGTCAACAAATATCCTCACAAATAAAACATAAATTACGTCAATTTAGCGTAAATAACGTTGAAGATGTGTTGACAAAGTGATAAACAAATCTGGAAAATCGCCATCTTCGTGAAAAGACCACAAAGGGAATTGTACGGACGCGAAAGAAAAAAAAATGAAAACACCAATCACGAATTCGAGAAGAGGTACGTCGCATGAAGCCATTGTTGCTGAACTTTTAATAACGTGGAGTCAATGCAGAGTTTTTAAGTTTAAAATCCGCGTATCCCGTGTAACGAATGCCTTTCACACTTCACTCTGCGTGCGAGAGCAGTTCTTTTTGTGGTGTGTTCGCAGCGCGACTGGTGGCAGAATCGGTGGCTAAGAGGGACGACGCGTCGAATTTCCATTGCCAAGCTTTGTAATGCATATTCTGGCAGTAACATGGCATAAGTGTATCGAAAATTTGGTTTTTAATGTTGTATTGACTGACGGAACGAGTTGGCCTACACCCTTGCCCCGTCCATGGAATGAACAAGTCAACAAATATCCTCACAAATAAAACATAAATTACGTCAATTTAGCGTAAATAACGGCGAAGATGTGTCGACAAAGTGATAAAAAAATCTGGAAAATCGCCATCTTCGAGAATAGGCCACAAAGGGAATTGTACGGACACGAAAGAAAAAAAAAATGAAAACACCAACCACGAATTCGAGAACAGAACTACATATATTTGCCCACTGCCTTACACTATTGAGGCATACGGCTTATTTATTGAAATGAAATAAATTCCAAGGGTGATATGCAACCGTCTCAGTACATTAGCTCATTGGTTAGCGTGCTGGATTTGCCCCTGTAGTGTATTCGCGTTATCTGATTTGTTCAGTTAGCAGTTAAACATTAATTTTTCAATTTAATACCGGTAACAAACTTTACTCAAGGTGCGGTAAAATTAAGGGCAAAAAAAAAGAGAGAGAAAATAACAATTAATTCCTAAAACTAGGTAAATTAATGAAAACTAGTTAGTTAGTTCCTTTACTAGAATTCTTTCTGCGACTAGATTGTTTAGTAAGATGTAAAATTGATACCGTTCATTAATACGCGCATTATTTATTTAAAATTTTAATTATACTAAAAAAAATAATGATTTGTTCGACACTGCAAGTGAATTAGCTGTTTTAAAATCAATTAGTGTAGCACAGTTTTGAGCAATCGTAGCCCAAAAAAAATTAATGAACTAATTAATCATAGATGAAGGTTAAATGAATTCGGCAGTTCACCCATCGAGAATGATAATTGGATTTGTTTTTCGTATACTCATGCTTTTAATTAGTTTACGCCCTAATGAAACCAATTTTCGTTTTAATAATGATTGAATGCAAGGATCATTCTGCTTCATTTTGCTGCTTCCCCGTCGAAAAATAATCACCGAACCTTTGGAGTTCATTTCGGTAAGCCCTACTTTACTTTCCGAAGTAGAAAGGGTTGCATAGTTTCAGTAGACTTTGGCGGTTTGGAGCACTGCCAGCCGAAGGGAGGGGTGGGGGGTGAGGTTTAATGGCGCGTTGACAGCTAGGTCATTAGCGCCAACCTCAGTGACAGTGCAGTGGCCCGGGCTGCCACTGCGCTACACATTACACAGATGTTAACCAAACCCCAAGTCTAGGTCTTATCGTATATCTGTACCTCCTGCAAAAATTGAAAAACCCCGGACAGTAGGGCTGAATCGTCACCCAATTGACACGCAATGTCTCGCGAATGGTGGTCATGGTGAAGAACACCTTCAAGATGGTGAAAATCGACAAGAACGTGATGGGCAGTGAGTGGCCGGCGACACCAATGACATTCAGGAGGGGTAATCCCCCTCGAAATGAAGCAAGAGTAAGGTTGTTGTGACCAATACGCAAACGGGCTAACACCACCTCTTCCTGGTGACTGTGGCGACAAGTCGAGTACCATTCCTGGAGAGTGCCTTTAACATCCCGCTACTTATTGCCATGTAGTTTGTCCCACAAGGCTTGCCAAGCAGCGAGCAAACACAGACGTAGAGCTGGAAAGGCGTCTACGTGAACAAGGCATATTTACAATAGGAAATTCCTAGAATCTTTTCTACACTACTTCTAAGGGACAACATCTTTGTAACCGGTTTTCGCATGAAGTTGCCATTGTTTGTCTGCAACACGACAGGCCGTGGCCGTATTTTGCGTTTGTCTGCGCTTCCTTCAGAGAACTCAGCATGCCGTCCTCCACTGAGATCTAGAAACCCTTTCTTCTTTGATAAAGACGATGTCATTTAACTTGAGTGTGCTTTCCGTAGTAGGAACGTTCAATTTGTGAGCTGATTGAAGATGCAACAAGTACTCATCAGACCACTTCTTCCTGAATCCAATCAATATACGTTTTCTGAAGATCCAAAGTTTCAGCAAAGAATTGTCACGCTTCTCATCAGTTATGTTTCGGAAAAAAATATCAGACGAATGCTCCTCCCTATAGCGTCCAATAAGAAAGTGCGAAGGCTTAAGATAATCGGTGCCCATTGGATCATCTCTAACGGACGTCATACGACAGCTGTTGATGAATGTTTCAATCCTCGATAAAACTGTGACGATTTCTTCAAAATAGAGCAGTGACATTTGCCGCCATATTGGCACCAGTATGGGTTTTGGAGGGCATAACTACAAGGTGCACTACATAAAAATGGAGGGAAAAACAACGGAAGAGCGGATTTCTTAGGATTAAAATAACGTTGTTTTCTCCAACACCAAAAATTGCGCGTTTTAGGTCTAAGAAATCACTCTTCACAGCATCGGCTTCAGTATGACGCCCTTCTGTTTCTCTCTGCAGTGCCCCTTGCAGCTAACCCATTAAGGCTCCAGCATAGAGTTATATACAATAATACTACGTCGTGTCACTGCTCTATAGCATAGCAATATTGTAGCTTCTATCGCATAGTGGCAAACGAATCCAGATATTAACTTTATACCTAACTGTAAACCCTTGAGTAATAAGAATAACGCAATGAATTGTGTTGGGCAAAGCATCAAGCGTTAATGACAACTGTATTCAGAAAATCTGTAGGTGGTAATATCTCTGATAATTTCAGTTCGGAATGCAATTCGTGTGCATTGAAAAACCTTTTGAATTTAAAGTCGGTGTGGCTTTTGTGGCATTATTGCTACACCACTGATAATTGACCACATAAGATGATTTTTTTTTTGCTTTATTCCCTAATCTAGTTTTTATTTCACTGTGGTATTCCAATTGCAAATGCCACTCGGGCCTAGTTCAGCAGAGTTCGGTATAGATCAATTTTTCCAGCGTTCCCATCTAATTCCCTCCGTAAAGTTACACAGTACACACTACAGCTTTACGGAGGGGCTTAAATGGGAACCCTGAAAAAATTAATCTATACTGAACTAGGCTCGAGTGGCATACGCAATAGGAATACTACATTGCAATAAAAACTAGATGAAAGGACTAAGCCGAAAAAAAATCATCTTCTCCGGTCAATTTTCTCAAAACGCTTAAATAAATTCAGTTTTTAAATTTATTAAGACTTTATTAAAATTTATTATTAATTTATCAATGTTAAAACTATGTGGCACACAACACGATTTGGGCAATTGTAACTTCACAATGGCACGGCCCTAAGTGTTCTTACGTTTTAATTTTATTCGGTTTTATTTTAGCATTTTGAGTATGGGCAATGAAGGAATTTGAAAAGATTGACGAATTCTTTAAATAAAAAAAAAAAAGCTACAGCGTTACTACTTTGTTTCTTGATTTTTATTAAGCTATACGAAACGGGCGTATGTAGTATTACTTGTAGTTTGATGACGAAGAATATACATTTTCGCAATTCTGGCTTTTAATTTCCCCTTTTAAACCAGTCTCCAAAGTGTCCAGCATTCGTATAATATTATTAATCCGCAATATGTCACAATCAATTTTACCACAAGCCACAAAGTGGTCGGCGGCACCTTTGTACTCGAGTAACGTAATCCAATTTGCGTCCGCGGGAGGTCGAGTCCTTGGGATTCCTCTAGGTGATGTAATAAAATTATTCCTGACAAATTTTTAAGCCGTCTGTTCGCGAACTAGTAAAACAAGATGTCTGCTTGTTAAAACTTAAGTCGGCACACACTTACATTAAAGTGGCACACTCCTGAACAAACCCGCAGTGCACGAATAAAATACTCGTAAAAGGTGAAAAGGGAGGAAAGGTAACAGCGTTAAAAGATTAAAATTATGCGGCACACGACACGAATTTAGAAATTGTGACTTTACAGTGCCACGTCCTAAGTGCTCTTACGTGAATAATTAAGCCCTGACAGTGAGGGGGGGATTGAGATTTAATGGCTCGTCGACTGCTAGGTCATTAGGGCTAACCTCAGTCACAGTGCAGTGGTCGGGTTGCCAATGGCCACACATTAAAGAGATGTTAAACACATCCCAAACTAGTTCTTATAACGATTTTAAAAACCCGGACAGGAGTTTTTTTTTTTTAATAATAATGACGCGCTAATTCTCGAAGGAAGACGGATACGGTGACGAACAACATCAAGATTCCACATTGACATTCAGGAGGAAATATTCACCCTCGTAAGGAAACAATGTGTTAGGTTGGTGTGACCAATTCGTAACACAGTGGCTATGCAGGACAATATTCTTAAAATCGCGGTACGCTATTCCAGAGTCGTCAAAATGCAGTTTTAAAGTAGGTTGGCGTACTGCTGAGTCGATCGTGTGTGGCTTCTTTTGTGCACCATACCGCGTTGCGTCGCGTTAAGCTTCGGCCCGTCTGTTGCCGGCTTTAAAGAAAACTAAGCACACGTTAGAACAATGGTTTTCAACCTATGGGTCACGGGTGTCCTCTCGAAGGTCGCGATACATAAGAAGGAAAAAAAAGTTATTTTACTTTTTAAAATCTTTTAATCTTATAATCTTTTTTTCCTGAAATTTAATCATTAATAAAATTAATTAATTGTAAAGTACTTTTATATCTTCCACAATCTAATTATAATTAACTCTCCTTTCTAACAACTAATCTTTCTAATCTAAAAACAACTTTGTAGGCGTGACTTTGTGCCGGGGAATTGTATAATTCTATAAAATACGAGGGCAATTTTTTTTATGAGCAAATGACAACATTTAAAATGCTTAAAATGCAGGGGGAGCTCACAACGTTCCCCCAAACCCCCTTGTTGTGAAACAGTCGGGCGAAGGAATTTACTTGGATGGGGTGGGGTCGCGGGACAAACACGTTTTTTTTTTTGGGGGGGGGGAGTCGCGGTTAAGAAAAGGTTGGAAACCACTGCGTAAGAAAGTCATTCTTGATCACTGTTGTTTAAAACTCGACGATGACTATCAAGCTGAATTGCCCCTTTCGTCGTCTACAGTGAGGCACCTGGTTTAGTCTCCCTTAAAAGAACATAACTTCTAACTATATTCGAGCATCCTGCGCGAAATAGCTTTTGCATCATTAACGTAGGTTAGAAGGAATGTAGTAAAACCGTTTCTCACGAAGGGAAAAATTATTTTAAAAGATGAATGATTTGCAACATTTACACACGTCTGAAGTATACAATGTTGCAAAACTGATTCATTCAGGAACCCAACTGGGAGGGATATACCTTTAAATAATTACAACAACAACAACAGTAACCTTAGGTAGATCTAGCATCTCGGTAAACCAGTAGTGCGTCGAGGAATTTCGTTTGGTTGGAGGAATGGGAGAGGCGGGGAAAAAAAAATTGGAATTCAAAAAGAGGTCTGAGTATATTTAGTTAAAGTAAGGGGGCCTTCCATGGGAACTGCTGAAAGTTCCGCCCGGGAAAACAACTCAATTTAGCAATTGTATAGTTTGTTCCACATTATGTTTGCAGGAAACTGACTGTATGACGCCACGTTTCCTTCCACTACGAGTGCGAAAAACCGTAAATATATGCCACTCTTAGCCTTCAACAGTAAATGCGTAGAGTCTACAAGTGTGATATTCACAGGTTTTTGCACTCGCAGTGCAAAAAAACGTGGCGTCATACAGTCAGTTTCCTGCAAACATAGTATGGAACAAACTATAGTTAATGCATTTGGAACGGTAAAATGCAAATTTTTACAGTTACAGTAAATACCTTATTTATATGCTGTTATCAAATTTTACTCTTAACTTCCGGTCATGAAGCGAAGGGCACTATTCCCCTCCCCCACCCCTTTTCTCCTTTAGGTGAGCCACTAAGGCAATCGAAACCAGTTTCACTTTATTCACGACGTACAGCATTATCAACTCTGCAGTTTAGCCTACCGCAGCAATAAACTAGATAACGAGTACATGTTAAGACATTCTCTCTATATATATCGTAAAAACACAGACATTAAGAGCACAAGAACAACGTCTCGATTCCCCGATCGGGATCGTTGTCTCTAGCTATTAAAATATACACCCGCTACAGCTTAGTGTGAAAGTCTCACGTCTAGCAGCATTTTCAAACAATACTAGGATAAACATGGGGGAGTGTGCGGGTAGAG
>JAHWFP010007838.1:0-12280 GCA_023313725.1 Lithobius niger | reverse complement strand
TTTTTTCACCGAAAATTCAAGGAACAGTGTTTCAAATTTGTGGTGTTGTGTTCTATTTCTTGTTATGATCACGTCAATGATCAATAGCATAGGCCTAATCTTGTTTACGATCTGGATTCGCTCATGTTACCGAAATTTTGTATGGTTAGAAATTAGTTTTAGCCGTGAATTTGAACTATGTTAAATTTTGGAGGAGAGAGTATACAATAACCTAAAATTGTGAATAAATACGAACGAAGACATTGTGTTAATGCTAGATTGAATCCAGACCACGTACAAAAATGACTACATTATCGTCGACGTTTCCATGATAGACGTTAGTTTAGAAACTAGATAATACTTGTTTTTAACGCCCACCCCCCAATTTTAGACAAATTAATTTTACAAGCCCATAGGTACTATAGGGTATAGGCCCATAGGAATTATGGTACTGAACTAATCAAACATTAATGGCATAAATAAAGACTAAAATGCTCACCCAGCTTGTAGACAAGCTTGCCATAGCTCAATATTTTACAACTTATCCAAGTGCTATCATCACAAGTTAAAGAATTAAGATGAAGTGACTGGTGAGGATGAAATACCTGCTTAACTTATGGAGGAGACGCAACAGTCACTTCATCCCCACCAATCATCCTCTCATCTTCTTGTTTTAATACCTGATAATGCCACTTGGATTAGGTGAAAAATAATGACATCATATTATTTGTATCTTTTCGTCTTAAAATTAAAAGGGTGGGTGTTTATGAAAATGTTAGTGTATGTGACTGAGAGACTTAGATGAAAAAGCTAGGAGTGGTAGTTGACCCAAGCATTTATAGCACTGATAACCACACAAAACAGATGCACAAAATGTGTGTTTAATTCTAACCTGACTCGGTAATTGTTGTGGATGACACCAAGCCATCCGTTCAATAATGCGTATTTGGCAGATGGGATGAGGTAATCTTTTTTCACCAGATTCAACATATTTTCAAAGCCTTCTTTCCTGGTTTGGGCACGTTCAACCTAAATAATACCACATAACAACTTGACTCACAGAATTGTTATACATTCATTCAGTTTTGTTGAAACTTGCAGGTTCACATTCCAAATTACAGTAACCGTATTCAAAGCGTTTAGTCAGTTTCTTGAACTTTCAACTATTTTTAATTCAACTTCCGATGGAACTACTAAAACAGCTCGAATGTAAGGCATCTCCAATATAAGACGAACTGCTGTTTTGGGCCTTAAAACAATAAATAAACAAAAATGGTTAAGATTATCCGGCAGGCGACTAAGGTTCTGGTAGTGTCAAATCACTAATACAGTTGGTACCCTAGCACTAGCATAGTTCAGACAACATTGCCTAACGACGATTTTTTTTTTTCAGACGGTATGTTTGTCTAAAATTCGCTATTTTAGACTTTGGTAACACATTTTTTAAGACTATTTTTGGGTATAATTTAGTTTTTGCAAAATAATTTTTAAAAAACCGTCTGATCTTCTGATTTATTATCACCACTTAAGACCTTTTCATTAGTGTAATTCAAGGCTCGAACATACTCTAGCATCCTTGCACCAAACGAACAGTTGAAATAATCTTACCTGACAGTAAAGTGCTTTGCGGATGGTTTCAATGTCCACAGGCTCCTCCTGCAAGATAAACTCGGTTATCTTGGTGGTTAGAGTATTCTGAGCCATGATACCGGAACGCTGACGAAGCATTTTGGATTTTTTAGCAGCTGTTACAGCATTCATGATGGAATGGTTGGACTCCTTTAACGATAACTTTTCTTCTAACTGTTGAGTTGACGTGTTTCAACAAAAAAAAAAGAAATAAACGCATTAACTCATTGGTATTCTACAACCTGTAAAAAAAATTAACATACAGATCAACGATACAAAAATCATAGTTTGTGGGATACAGAAAATCAAAAAGGAGTTTGTAGATACCGTGTAGTAGTCTCTTTCATATGTATTTGAACAATGTTGAATGAAAAGGTTGCCAGTCATAGTTTTTTAAGAAAAAGTGCTTGGGTTAGGATAGTGGAGGAGAACTTTGAAAACTTTCGAGTAATTGAAATGCAGTGTAAATACAGAGTTTTGGGGAGGATGGAATTTGCTAGAGTTTTCACATTTGTGTGGTGTGGCATTTGTTCGTGTGTGGACTTGTGAACCATTAAACTCACCGTGTCTTTCACCAAAATCAAGGTTGTTCCTCAATAATGGTGCCCCAAGTCAGCATGCACTAACAAAAAGAGTGAAACCACACAAGTGTGAAGACTCCGGCAAATCCCATCGTCCTCACAACTGCATTCCAAGCTCGAGGTTCTATTCCACTACCCTAACCCAACCTATTCCACTTATCTCAAACTACGGCTGACCACCTTTTCATTCCACATTCCCATCCTGTTCCACTATAAACCAAAGAGACTCTATACAAGTGCACACTTCCTGGTAAATCCCTTTGAGACGTTTGCCATTGGCTACGACGTCTTGGTACCCCGCCTGGTAAGTTAGTGATACCTTAAGTACGTTATGCTTTAAGTTAGTATTTTAAAACTCAATTTACAATAAAAATAAACTTGTCAGTAAGCTCCTACCTTTTTTTCTAACATATCTGGGCCAAACATCAGCTCTTTAGGCATAATTCGCTCCCCATTCTCTGGATTTTCTTCTGCCTGTCCTTGTATTGTTTCATTGACTAGGTCTTCTGGTTTAACTGAGCCTTTGATAATAAATAGATAACAGAGGGCATTATGCTGGTTTGCATACTCAATACTGCAAGGCAAATTGAAAGAACTCCTACGGTGAACACTAAGCTAAGCGATGTACAAGTTCAACGTGAACGAATAGATTGGTGCATGACATTATTGGTTAACATACTGCCAAATCAATAACCTTAATAACAATAAATCTAGAAAACATAATTACGTTTTGATAAGCGCCTGTCTCGAATCATTTGGTTTGTTATTTTGCGCCAACGAGACATGGTGTTAAGGATCTTTAGTCGGGATAATGCATTAACTTCATTGCTAAGTGCAGAGCGTAACTCGTAGAAGAGGAACCGACATCGCTCCGAAACTGGGGCGCACACTTCTTTATAGGAGCCGCTTAAATCTTGGCGAGCCTGTAACACAAATTTTAAAAATGCATGTTATGACAGCACCACAACTGTAAAGCAACAAGGTGGCTTGATCAGCATAGTGGCACACCTTTAGAACTGACGGTTAAGGGAGATTTACCTTGATAAGTGACCACTTCGTTTGGTGAACGATTTTCACACATTCTGCAATAGGTTTTGGTAAACGTGTACTAACAGAAGCTATGTCTAGTTGAACTCCTTGTTCCACTAATGCCAATGCAACAGGACCAAGAGCATGGTGTTTCAGCAAAACTGCCATGAGTAACCTACAGAAAACCAAAGGTGACTTTAAAACACAAATCAAATTATTTTCTTAGTACAGAAAACAAATCAAACTAATTTCTTAATTTAGAAAAATTAACGAATATTGCTTTACTGTTCTGCACGTTTTTAGGAAATACCATGCAAATTTTTGCATAGGCTTACATTTGGGTGAATGCCCAACCCCCCTTTGAACAATGGATTTTCCGCATGAGGGGGTTGGTGTTTACCCGAGCTGTTACTGTAGCAGTTGTTAAAGCTCGGTAGAAGCCTTATGATCATGACATGACCACGATTAGACAGAAACATAGACGCTGACTGTACTGTACCGTCCGACTTCCTCTACGGGATGGTCTGGTGGAAAGTCCATGTGGATCACGAGATGATGTTGCTTGCTGTACCGATCGACGTACGAGAGGAAGGATTTCACCAGAGGGTCTTGCAGACGACTCTCAGCCAAAGATTGCAGGAAGAATGCCGAGTTGTCCTGAACAAGATGACGCAGGAATCGCTTTTGGTTTTCTTCAATTTTAGGCATTTTTGGTTCGGTTGGTGTTGTTCCCGATACTAAAAGACAAAAAATTACATCAAGATCGCTATCAGATCAACATTGGCACTGAAAACATTGGTAACACAACAACAAATATGTATCCATGAATTTTGGGCCAAAATTATCAACTGTAAATCAATTAAACAATCAGACTACATGAAACTAAAACACTGTTTGGATTCAGTAGCATTTTGTTCCAAGTGTTAAAATTGAAAACTATTAATTTCAAATTATGAGTCGAACATTGTAACTATAATTACTATTTCATCAAAGTTTTATAATTACCAAAACTTTATAAGAGTACCTGCACACTTTAAAAACATCGTTAATTTTCGTACTGTGAAACGCCATAATGTCAACAAAACTCGGACTGCACACTTCAGCAAGAAATTATGTAGGGAATAGAATTAGTGCTTGACGGTTCTTCCCCACATGTTTAGGTACAGTCAAATATTGATATCGGTATCATTGGTATTCATTAGTATTTTTACCATAACATTATCAGTATTTATCAGAGCTACCAAGGGCCAGCATGTTTATATAGGTGGTCCCAAACACTCTTAAAACTATTCAACTCTTGCTTTTAGGGAAAGGTACTCGACATCGAAGCTTACAGTCAACATTAAGAGAGATGCCCTATCCCTATTTTGTATGTAGCTTTTACAACATTTACGTACATTTGAGTGTATGTAGCAAAACCGTCTCATGCATGGGATAAAACAGAAAAATAAACGCGTATGCAACATTTAAATACGTTTGAACTAATGTTGCAAAAATGAGTCGTAGAGGAAAACTAACATTGAGCCTTTTTAACATTGCCTTTAAAAAAGAAAGTAGATTAATGTCCTTTCAAATCTAAGGTTATCTCGGGAAGGAGAGAGACAATTTTGCTAGTTACTCCTAGGATTTTTCAGAAAATACATTCTGCCCGATTTTTGTGTTCTTTGGAAAAGAAAACGGTACGACAGGCTCCATCGCCCCTACTAACGAGGGCCATATCGGATGTTCTCTTTTAATCTAATTTAAGACATTAAAATTGGATTAAGAGCTCATCCGATATGCACCCATAGTACCTGAAGGTTGTTAAATGAAATGCGACTGAGATTATTAACATCATGTTTAGACTTCAAATGCTGCCATATACTAAAGTGAAGCATTTTTTAGATATTCAGAAAAGGCATGTAGTCAGATATATGTTGCTTTCCTTTGAAATGCTAGGGTTATCTCGGGACGTAGAGGGACAATTTTGCTAGATATACCTACGATCTTTCACACGCCACATTCAACATGAGCACGAGTGCATTTTAGGTGCTCTTTCGCTTCCCGAATGCACATCTATAGTTGGACTGAGCCAGCATATAACCACCTTTGGCCTACGAGACAGTCATGTTAACCCCTGGGACACCCTGACAACCTGTCAGTATTAATGAGTAGCTGGGCTTGTGATGATAATACAACTTAAACTAGTCCAAGTCCGGTCTTTAATGGTGACAGACTGCATAGCTAACCGTTTACCTTGTAATTTATTGCTTATTTAGGTACTTGAAAATAATTTTGTGGTATAGTTAGTAAGGCTGCACCGATACTGGATCGGATCGATGCCACTATTTGCACTATCGGATTGGTGTCGGCAACTTTCGCGGAAAGATCGATAACTCTGGAACCGTTCGAGATTACGACATGTGGTTCGCGGCGTTATGTTCAAGAATTTACCGAGTGTCTTCTTAGCTTTGTTTTAACTGTGAGCTACTATTTAACAATTTTTCATTTTATTATTATTGCACTTTTGCACAAAACTACACCATTGATGAAAAATTGGTAATACAATTTTCGATATCGGTATAGTACCGGCATCGGCAAAATTTTCATCGATATCGGAGCAGTAAAATTGGTATCAGTGCAGCCTTAATAGTTAGTCTTGTTCTTTAAGTTAAGTTAAATACATGTAACGGTCATCTGCTACTTTAAAAATACCATAGTGGTTTTCACTCTGAAAGCTCATATCGAAAAAATGTCAGTCCAGAAAACTTAACGCCCAATTTCAGATTACGGGAACCTCACCAGATTCTTGTGAATTTTCAACAGACAGTATTCGTCCGTCTTCATCAGGCACTAAGAGTTTTTAGAGCTTGTAACTACATCGTTTTGGACATCGCGATTCGAAACCGGCGCTCAGCGTATTCATGGTGGAATTCGAATTCGGACTGGCCCATAGCCTCCAGTAGGCTACGGGCCAGTCCAAATTTGAATTGCAGCGTGAGCAACGATGTAGATAGAAGAAAAAAATAGCACAATGCCCGATGAAGACAGTCGAAGCGTATTCCAACATCTTTTAAGGACTGTCGAAAATTTGCGAATACAAAGTATACCTTTTCAAAATTAAGTTAAAGTGTAGCTGTAGTACTTGTTCAAAACTACCGATTACCTGGAGTAGCCGCTGTGGAACCTGTGTTTCTAGTTTCCCCCTTTTCCTCTTCAAACGGATTTGGCGGTTGCAGGACATGCAACCCACCCCGAAAAAATTCGGCTCGCAACCAATGACCGCATTCTTCTTCCGGTGGCTGGATGGGAAGGCTGCGCGCCTGCCAGTTGGCATGAAGGCCCAACAAAAGAGCCAGAGTCCGCTCTGTGTCCATTAGAGGAGAGGAGACCGACGAGGCATCCACTAATTGAACAACATCTTGCTCAGGCTTAAAGGTAAAAAGATCAAATTAACGAGTGTAGTCGAAAAAATGCACGTATGTAACTAGAATACACATCACTAGCTACACACATTTTCAATGCAACAGCAGAATTCCACGTAATTTCTTATACTTTTTTTGTTGTACATTTTTTTATATTTACATGAAAAAGGTGACCAAAGCAGTACAATGAGCCACATTAAATGCAGCGGAATTTGACGATTTAAGAAATTTGTGTGGAAGAATGCAAACTTTACAATTTAGCTATGGTTGTGCAGCAGGTTTTAACTATGTGCTTAATTTATGTTACAAAAATTGCAAATATATACTCAAAGTCCCTATCTTGTTTGCAGCAGAAAGTGTTGTAGTAAAATGGTTGAATTTCTAACAGAAAATAGTGTGTCCCTACGAATGAATGCAAGAAAACTGTTCAGCCACTGTTGGCTCAATTGCAACAACTCGAACAGTCGAATATGACAATTTCAGTTTCAGGCTAACAAATAAAAGACAGAAGATCATTATAAAGGAAAAAGTCACACTTAAACCACCAGGGCTGGAGACGATTAAAAGATGGTTAAAGTAGACATTTCCAATCCTATTGAATATGTCACTTACCTGCCGGGACTTGGTGACTCAGTCCATTCCTTTCTCTGCTAACAGGGGGTGCAGTGCAGGCATCCGGCCTCTCTGAAGAAGCTCCTTCGTTCTAAACGTCGGGAAATGAACCCCCCCCCCCCCCTCCTCCCAAGGGTCCCCACACACGGAAGCCCCGCATGATGTCCTCCAACTCGACAACCCGCCCCACACAGGTGCCTCACCAGAAACAAGGTTTCTTCCTCCGTCTACCCTCCCTCCTCCTCCTCCCAGGAGCCCCAGCAGTGCCCGCTCATCCCTCCTCCAGAAGTAATCAAGCAGAAAAGTGTGATTTACAAAGTGCCCTGCCACGACTGTGGAGTCATCGATGTGGGAGAAACGAAACGTATATTGGAAGTTCGGCTGAGGGAGCATTTAAAAGACACTCGGAAAAGGGCCAGGTTCAATGGCCCAACATCAAAAAAAGCATCCATTCGCTTACAATCCACTTCAAAACAAGGAGAACATCTCCAAGAGCTTCAATCCACTGCCATCAAGAGATTTTTCCACAATCAGGTGTCTCCTATGAATCTGGCAAACCCTGCCTACGATCTCGTTCAAAAGTCTCCTCGGTCTTGACTTGATTTCTAGACTTGACGAGCGATCGGTGCTGTCTGTGTCTAACTCCAAGACGCTTCCCATCGACTTGTACAGATCAGTGGTACAGGCATTCGAAAGAGGATGGTTTCGATTGCAAACAGTGCTCAAGATGACAGTTTGAAGCCGCCATGTCTTTTGCTTCGGAAGAAGGGGAACGGTTGTCCATCGAAAAAATTCAAGTTTTTTTCCAGACACACTTGAATTTTTTCGGGACAACTGTTCCCCTTCTTTCGAAGCAGAAGACACGATGGCTTCAAACTATCATCTCGAGCACTGTTTTTTCCAACCTGTCTGGTTGTGTAAGTGTGACTTTTATTATTTGACATTGAGCACCAAACTAAGCGAATTTAAGATTAAAATTTAAAGGATGGTATTTTGAAGAAAGTGAAAACGGCAGGCATCAAAACCTTTTAGGCCTAACGAGTGACCAAGCTACAATTGATCACCGTGTAAAACAGGATCAATGGGACATCAAGTCCATATAAAAAAAAAATTTCTGCCCGACAGAATAACTACGGTAATTCGCACATTGCTACAATGAACATAAAAACTCCTCCCGAATGAACAAGGGTGGTCTGTGCCCAGGATTGAACCAAGGATCGAGCTCCATCACATAAGAGAACAAACACGTCCTTTCGCCAATAAAAATCTGTACTTACATCACTGTAGTTGCCCACAAAAAAAGCTTGCAACATTTCCCGAGCATCTTCTGAATGTTGTGCAGCTTCATAAGCTTGGGAAGCATCACAACCTGCAAAAGATTCAGCAGCCAATTAACCAACGTCAGAAACGACCAGAGTCCTTTGAAAATTGCTTTGCTTTGCAGAGTCCTTTTCATATGTGCTTTCAAAATTTTTTTTATTACCAGTTTTGGCATTTTTCACTTATCTGTCCCAATGCTTAGATATTCACACTTGTAACAGTAAAAAAAAAACAATTCAGATCCGTTGCATAGACAACTATAGGTAATTAAATATTCACACTGAAATTTAATCAGAATGATCTTGTTTTAACTACACGAACGATGTGAACAAGGAGAGGTTAATAGCCTTACGTAACTTACAGGGTCCATCTTTGGTCCATTTTTTTTAATTAAAAAAAATCTTAGCAATCTCGACCCGATACTCGAAGCATTCCCCATTTATGCGGCTGAACTCGGCTCGTTGCGAAATTACTGGGCTCATTCCCCCTAAGCTGCGCGCCACGTATCTCCACCATTCTGTTTGCGTTTAGGAGTATAAAAGGACCAAATACTAAGATACACAAGTGAAAACTGCTAAAAGCATCCTCAAACAAAAAAAAAAAAACAAGTACAGATAGCTGACCGAACCAACCAGCAAATCGAAGCAAGTTTTCACTTCCGCAAGGTGCTTGGGAACGAAAGTCCTGGACATCGTACACTTGACCATGAATAACGATCCAAAGGCCGCCATCTTTGTTATGATTCTCCAAGTCTGCCTTACGAATGATGGGCACATCCTCAGTGGCTTTCTGACAATGGGTGTTGTTGTACGAAAATCCTGTGAGCAAGATACAAAAACAATACAGTGAATGGGATGATAC
Source organism: Lithobius niger (assembly GCA_023313725.1). NCBI lineage: Eukaryota > Metazoa > Arthropoda > Chilopoda > Lithobiomorpha > Lithobiidae > Lithobius > Lithobius niger. Next base: position 2,865 of record JAHWFP010007838.1, on the reverse strand, counting down.
ATTTTTTTGGGAGGAGGATAGTAAAAATTGTTTGACTATTGACTAACCATAAAGCCCCGGCCATGCCATATCTTCCGTGTCGTCTCGCTCCATGCCTAAAGCCAGTCGATTAAATTTGTCCAAATAATCCAACAAACTGGTCAACATAGGCACAACCCTTGCTTCCTGCATCACGAACGGTGCCTTGATTTGCAGAAGCATCAAGCACACCACCAATTCAGGCAAGAGAACTCCTAGAAGTCGGAAGGAAAATGTAAGTTTTCTTGCTCCAACGTGCCTTTTGGGGATTTATTTGTGGTTTTTGCTTTAAACCATAAAATGGATTAAGCTCTCACATAATGAATAAAATGGTAAAGTTAGTCAATTTTTGGCATAGTTATCAAAATATACAAACAAGTTTTTCAATGGACTAATAAATTAAGTTTTACGTCGTAGCCTGTATTCAAAATTTAGGAGAAATTTAATGCCTACTGTTGGAAATTGAAAGTTTGTCAGTATGGTATCTGTGCATTTTCCCATCGTTGCAAAAATGAAAAAACAAAAAGCAGAACTCTAACCTGAGACGTCCTTTTCGATAATTTCCCCGATAAGAAAGAAATTCTTGGTATTATTCGAGACGATGCTCGAAGCAATGGAAAGACAGTCAGCTACGTGAGTACACAATAAGTTGATATACTTCCTCAGAACCGAAGCTGCACCAGGAATGTCAACTGCAACCCAAAATAAAAATAGTTAATTTTAAAAATCTAGCACAAAAACCATGGTAAAACTGCTATAAAAAATCGCAATTACATTATCTTGTGAAAACATCTTTATTTCACAGGGTTTGATAAAGGTATCACCTTCTTCTGGAGCACACAAAACAGGATGAGGATGATGATAATGAGGATGATGATGGGAGACGACGTTTTAAGTCAACCTCATCTTTTCATCCCCATTGTCATGAAATTTTTCATGTGCACCAAAAAAAGGTGAAAGCTTTACGGAAAATTCAAGTGTTTTTCTTTTCAAATACTGGTCGGATAAAAATTACGAGAAAATGATATCTGGAATAATCCTGTTATAATTTTTATTATTAGTGAAGAAGAATTAACAAAATAGATGGCTAAGACTGGCATACCTTGTGATGAAGTACCGGCACGTTCTTTTTCGTCGTCTTTCGGAAACAGTTGAACTACTAACAAACGCTGAAATCGTAATAATAAATCAAGAGATGCCGATTTTTCGCTTCTTTCAGAATTTTCAGCCCACATGCTCTGTGACATGGAGACTAGTGTATTTTCCGGTAATAAACCTTGCAACCGAACCAAAGTCTGTGCTGATGAATTCCTACAGTAAAAGAAGAAAAAAAAAGAAATGATGGAACCAATAAACGCTTACACAGTTAATTTCACAAAAGTCGGGGGGGGGGGGGGAATTAAATAACGTGCGACTCATTTTATAAGCTTAGTTTTGGACATTATCACAGAAAATGTGGCGTTAAAAACGTTTTCGAACGATGTCGCAAAGGCCAATTTTTACACCCTTTAATTGCTGTGAAGAGGGGAGAGAGGAGAGACTTTCCGACAGGTACAAGTAGACAGAGGAGTCGTCCACTATTATCCCAGGGAGGGAGAAGAGTCTAGTGCGGGCATTCGTTTTCACAACTATCTTTTCCTTCACAGCATGAAGTTTTATTAATTTTGCAAAAAAAAAAAGTTGATGCAAACCAGGGGTCCCCAAAATTTTCAATCTGAGGGCCATCTATCTGGTCCTAGTGGGTTCAGCGGTGCCCATTCCCTTCCCCAGGTGTAGTAAAGCGTGACTTTACCCCAATACCACGCACTGGTTATGTTGTGTCTTTGTAAATTAAGGTAACAGTATTTTCCACCCCCATCCCCAAACTTACTGTCGCTCCTCACTAAACCTCCAAGCACCATTGTTGGAAACTGTGGGCTTACTTATAACTTGGTAATTTATAGATGTTGAGATTGAAAGTGGAAACACCAATGCAAAGTAGTGCATGCAAATGCCCATTAATCATTCCTGAACGAATTCGAGATCTTCCAATTTTTTAAAAAAGTAACCGTAACTTCACTCAGGGGAAACGAAAATATACCTTCAAAAGGACAAATACTAAAATATCGCATTTACTGAAAATAAGCACGGGCCGGACAAAAATGCTTTGTGGGACGCATTGGCGCCCGAGCCGTAGTTTGGAGACGCCCTGATTTAAACGGTGGGCTGTAACTCCACTATTTCACGATTTTGATCTTAAAGCATTTTAGGGGTGTGGGAATTAGCTTTGTCTAGGCTTTCAGTACCATTTACGGTAAATACTGACCTGAGTAACTGTTTAACCAGATGCAGAAGTGGAATGGTAGTGCTACAGTCATCAGAAGAGGTGGCTTCCTGAGTTCGCTTCGTGGCCGATTCTAGCAGAGCTTGTTCAGTCATCAACCCTTTGCCATCATGTCCTGAACTTTCATCTTTATCATGTTCTTTATCAACTTCTTTTTCCTAAATATGTAGTAGATGTAGTCTTAATTCAGGAAAACCATTTGAAAACGAAAAAAAAAAAACTACTACTTTATACATGTGAAGGTGCCACCAACATTTGATATAAAAAATAAGACCTTTTTTAGCCATGAAGACACCAACTAGCTAGATACACCACATGCTTTCACCTAATAAGGCATCATCAGGACAATAGTGCAAACAAACAACGACTGTTTATCGTGTCAATTACATCAACTCGTCGTCAACCTGTATGCTTGACATGAAAAATAGTGGGTGCTTGTTTACTAATGACGTCTTGTAAGGTGAAAGCGCTTGGCTATATTAAATTAGTAGGTGTCATTACGACAAACTTCTTTTTATTTTTTT
>JAHWFP010007836.1:46351-60450 GCA_023313725.1 Lithobius niger | reverse complement strand
CGACTTTGGGATTCAGTGGTTAATTTTACATAAAAGATGTATATCACTTTTCCTGTCCAGAATTGTGTGGACTTCACAGTATATTTTTTACTTGTTGACGGTAAGGAGTTTTTTTTTTTTGAGGGGATGGGGTAAAATCACCCATTCCCCTCCTGGGGAAGGGGAGGCATATGAACTTGCCATCATAGCTATTTTTTTCCAGTTACCCGTCATGTGCATCCATACCAAATGTCTAGCTTTTCATTGAAAGTGAACAGTTCAACCTTCTAGCCGCCCTACTACGTAGAATGATGTGTCCTTCAACTTGTTATAATTCGGCAACGGTACCATCTTTTTAACATTGTTACGACTTGTTGGGAAGGGAACAAAATTAGCTAGTTTGGCCTTTATTTTAATTCAAATGTGAAAATGCCTATTGAAAATCACTTAAAATTTACATTTTATGAGCTGTACCCCCTAACCTATAAAAGTTCTGCTAATGTGTCGTAGACCCTTATTTGTGGCTTACAAAATTATCTTTTCAACGAGTCATAGAAAATCAAAATTGGCATACCAAGATATTTGTGTACATCAAACTCTATAGTGAATCTGTGGCTGCCATCTTTGAGGACGTAATGAGGGCAAACCGGAAGTCACATATATGGGCACCATATCAAAAAATGTTCTATTTGCCAAAGTGAAGTATTATGAAATTCTCATGCTTTTTTCCAAGAGTGCACGATTCACCTAAAATTTGGCTCTTAACCACTTTGCTACAAATAAAGTTTTCTGTAAGGTTTCAGATACTGCAGTGTTGCTGTACTGTTTAGTCCACGTGAAACCTTACTGCTGTATCTAAAAATGTAATTGAAGCCAGCCCCAATTTCAAAACTTTTCAAAACAAAGGAAAAATAATGCAAGGCTCCACACTCGACTGCTTTCTTTGTTTAATTTTTTCAGTGTTCTTCCGTCGTGTCGTCTACGTTCCGTTCACCACCCTACTGATGACACATAGTATATCATTTTTCAAGATTTTTAAAGCACTTTTCCAGGCATGGATTTTCATTATTACTTTCCAGGACATTTCCAGGTTTTCAAGGATTCGTACGAACCTGTAGAGCTGTGCTAAGCCCACTATGACGATTAGGTTTTAAACATTTTCCAGCGATGTCGTTTAGCCAATACAATGCACCAATCATCAGCGGATGCATCGTGTGCGAAAGTAAAAATGGTAAAAAAAAAAAAAAAAAGTATGACTGCAGCAGTAAGGTTTCACGTTGACTGAATATTACAGCAACACTGAAACCTTTCAGGAAAGTTAATTTGTGTTTCTTTGCTGTTTTGACTTCGAATCAGTTAAACCTTACCTTAAACATCAAACGAGTTCGTTTTTTTTTCTAATATCTTAAAGCTATGGCTAACGTTAGGCTTAAGTTTACGTTTAAATAAAAGGGCTACGCCCCACAACTTTTAAGTACGATGGATCTAGTTTTAAAGCTAAGCGAAACGTTAGGCTTAGAGTTACATTGCAGATAGCGTAACCCGTTTTGACCTTTTAGTGGTTGACCTACGCCATTTTATTCAACTATTGCCTAATTTACGTTGACAACAAATGTATGAAGTAAACAGCAAAGTAACACAAATAAACTTTCTTGTAAGGTTTCACATACCGCAGTGTTCCTGTACTGTTTAGTCCACGTGAAACCTTACTGCTGTACTCAACCATTTGACACGTCAATAAAATTAAAACCCTATCTCAACTTTCAAAATTATTGTAAGAATAACACAGTGTATAATATAGGCTACACACTCGCCTACTTTCGGGGCCAAATTTCTCAACATTAGTCAAGTCAAGTCGTCTCCTTGCCGTTCATCCTATTGATACATACACCACTTTTCAAAATTTCATATTCAAGATTTCAAGACTGGAATTTCATTTTTATTTTCAATGACATTTCCAGGTTTCCAAGGAGTCGCACGAACCCTGAATTACTTAATCTGTAGGTCTGTACTGGGCAAACTAAAAGTATCGTTTTTACAATTTTACAGCGATGTCCTTCAGCCAAGTAGAATGAACCAATCAGACCTATCGTGTTTCAAAGTAAAAACTGTGAAAACATGTGAGTGCAGCAGTAAGGTTTCACGTGGACTAAACAGTACAGGAACACTGCGGTATGTGAAACCTTACAAGAAAGTTAATTTGTGTTACTTTTGCTGTTTTGAGTTCGGATCAGTTAAACCTTACCTTAAACATCAAACGATCTCGTTTTTGTTTACCAATAATATAAATAGACAAACCTGATTCTACAAATCGGCATTGCAGCGTGGCGATCAGTACGACAATCCCGAGGCCACAGACGCTTTTCATGACGGGGTGTTGGCCTGGTTTTTAGTTTCTCTTGATGAAGACTTTGTCTGCGCGGTTAGGAAAGGAAGCTCTCCGACGAACAAATTAAACCTGTTGTTTTCGAAGCAATTAAAGAAGTTAAAACAGACAGATTTCCACAATCAAAAACGGCAGCATATGGCAAATCCACTTGAACGCGACGTCGAAACGGAAGTGGTTGTTTTCAACGCCTGAAAGGTTGCCGTTTTAATTATTACGCCGATGAAAGACTCAATTAGATCCTTCTGTTAACGGTTTATTGATAAACAGGATTAACTTTGGTTAGAGTGTTAAACTTTTATCTTCCTCGCACAGTCGTGCATTAGTACAGGTGACTGAAGAGCGTCAAAATGAGAGTCACAATTGGACACTAATGAAGACCACGTGTTGGCACTTCGAAAGATTTAAAGCTCTCTTGGCATTGGAAAATGAGGTGTTCAGAAACAGGGAAGTTTTCCCGAACTCCTTAAAACAATATGCTCAAATCGCTGCAATTTATACTGGAGTAAAAGAAACACAGTAACACAACATCGAAAATCATGCACTAGAAATAATTAGATCGGTTATCCTTTACTACGGGCCAGTATTTCATTGAAAAGTAGCCGGGTAGGGACTCCAACCAGTGAACACCGGATCACTGCACAGCCGTCCTGGAAAAAAATATTTCTTCTGTCCAGTGGAGTCTTGGCGACAATAATCACTGAAGGAGAAAAATTGAATTCTGATGAGTGTAATTTACAGGAACGTGCACAAGCACCCTAGAGGGCAGGGGCGAACTTTTTTCTGGTGAACTTTTTTTGGGTGATTTAACCTCTTTTTACCCCCCTTTTGTGGGACTTTAACCATTTCTGCCCTTCTTGGCACCACTTTCTTAGCCGTTATTGTCCTTTTTTTGCGTTTTTGAGACTCTTTTACACCTGCGCTCCACCGGAAAAATGCACTTTTTTTCAGAAAAAGGGGCACTTTGCCAAGAGGGCAGGGGCTAGAGCTCCACCCTCCACCCCCCTGTGTGTGCAGGTCCCTGGCCATGCAAACCTTTTTCAGCGATGCAGCAGCTAGAGGGGGAAAAGGAAATACTTAGAAGAGGCGTAAAAAAGCTTACCGAACTAAATTAAAAAAAATTTTAAAGTTAGTTCGGTAAGCTTTTTTTGCCGATTTGTAGAATCAGCTTTGTCCATTTATATTATTAGTAAACAAAAACGAGATCGTTTGATGTTTAAGGTAAGGTTTAACTGATCCGAAGTTAAAGTCGTTTTCAGTAATTTGAGAGTTTTGGACTGCATTTTTCTTTCTTCGTGGTGGAGGGGGGGGGGACTTAAAATTAGGAGGCGTAAAATTGCCGGTTTGCCCTCACCCCCCTCTCCAATTAGAAAAAAAAATCCTTAGCCCTGCATTTTGGGATTGCTGAAACATCGTTGTCTCTGAATCGATAGCGATACTACCATCCACGCATCACTCTCCAGGCGATCAACATGTGTACGAGTCTGGCCTGATGCACCAGATGAATAAAATGTTAAAATCTTCTTTGCAAAACTGAGATCATAGTTTTACAAGGAAGATTTTTAACGCATTACTCCTTTTGACGCGCACCCAGCCTTATATAGCCATGGCGCTAGAGGGAGAGAATGACAATTTTAGCTAGGTAAATCCCATCGGTTCTTTAACATGCCTCAATCGACGTGAGCACGACACATCACGGGGCCCTTCTCTTCCCGAAGATGCGCACAGGATTGGTTGAGGCCGGACTGGAATGCGGAGCCTCTGACACACGAGACGGTCATGCTAACCAATCAAGCCACCTTGCCCCCTGCTTTTCTAAAAGCATGCCCGACTACAGTAACGTTGTCCACAAACCACCATTTCGACGTGTTTTCGAATCTTTTTAAAGTTGGATGACCTACTTTAACAGAGTCACGCCATCGCCCACGTCCAGTCCAGACTTATTTACCAAACTTTCCAAATCACCCTTTTTATACTTTTATTATCGACCAGCTTTTTCGGACTCTTTGACAGTAACTTACTTTTTATCACTCGCGGCATTGATTTTGTTTTTAACATTGCGTGACTTTCTGGCTTCGTACCACTCTTGTTGTTGTTAAACGGGTGTACCCACAATTCCACGCTCAAGTTGGTGGCCCGTCGGGTTGAATGCCCTTCCGGGTTGAGTGGGCACGTCGGGGTGGGGTGGGAGAGGAGGGGGAGGGGGGAGGACGCCACCAAGGGCACAAATCAATAAACAAAACCACCGGGTAATGAGGAGTGGAGCATAGGACGAACGTACGGTTAGTTCATTAACAGGTAACTCGGAGTGATGGTGGTTCGGGAATTCTCTGTGCGCGTGGGGCTTTTGAACCGAGTACTTCTCTCTTCGTCCCATCACAGGATTGGATATTGATTGGGCATCATAGTTAGTAGTAACCTTGACAGTGAGGAAGTTATAGTTGGTTTCGATTATTATTGGACGACTCGTATGGGAAATGGTGTAGCTAGCTGGTACTGGAAACGTGTCTCGTTCTTCCGAGATATGTTGTGTTGCGTAAGGTAAGTTATTTATAATGTCATGGGCTGGACAGAGTTGATAATCTGGACAATTTCGCCCACATGTTGCCACTCTGCTGCGTGGAACCACACACAGTTAGACCTATAGCTGAGTGATTATAATAATATTGTTTATTAAAAGGACATAATTCTTCCGGTATATCGTGCGACCCGATGAGATTGCAGTTGGCAACATTTGCACAGGTTAGAGTTAATGTCGCCAAATCACGTCGCACGCAAGAAAAAAACAAGAAAATGAATGTGTTGGCAACATTTACACACGTTTGAACTAATGTCCCAAAACTGAGTCATGCAGGAAAGCTAACAGGGATATATGTTCCTTTAACAGGAAGAAAGCACGAAACTCGGCTAAGTTTGTGTGTGCTGATTTAAAAAACGATATTTGCACCAATCAGTATGCACGTTTGTATACAGGACCATATAATATATCAATTTTGTACATATTATAACATTAGTAAGTAACAAAAACAACAATAAAAAAAATTAAATTAGAACTAGAATTAAAATTACAATTAGAACGACCAAAACACTAAAACACTAAAAGACAATTTAATCAGTTAAAATTGAGCTACATTAATAAAATCCACTTTTTTTATTTCTTTTCTCATTCTCGAAGTATGTTTAATATTTCTTAGTTTTAATGGTATAGTGTTAAAACAGTTGGTACAACATATCGCAATCCTCTTTTACCATAAGAATTCCTCCATTGAGGTACTTTTAGCTATTCTCAAAATTCTCTTCTATTTCTCAAGATTGGTTCCTTAAATTCATATTTAAAGTAAATAATAATATTCATAATAATTTATTTCGATTAAGCACGAAACTGAGTAAATAGTTTGTATTTGCACATCAATACAATTACACAACAGAAACATCCTTACAATTTATTATTGTGTTAACATATACTTAGCTTTCAAGTTAGTATGTAAAAACAAGTATATATAAATAAGGTTGTTTCAATTCTGTCCATTTTCGTAGTAGCCATTCCTTTATTTTCCTTTTCATAACATATGTTGATTTTAGGTTTTTTTTAATTTTGGCAATAATAATAATAATAATAATAATGAAAATATTTTATTGCTAGAACATGCTCGAAGTGCAATGAAGTTGTTTGGGCAGCAAAATAATAATAATAACAATATCCAATTTGTCACATTAATGCAACAGGACGTGAAGGATCACGGAGGATCACTGACACCAAGCCTAAGATACAGGAATGATAGGCCTATATTTGCGTGATTGGACCTATAACGTATATTAACTTTCTACTACATGATTTAACCCGGTAGGTTTTTTTTTAATGCTACTTGTGTCAGTCGTAGGATTCGAACCAGCATTCTCTGGACTTGGAGCCGACGATGCTAACCAATGGGCTGTACTTGCACGCTTTGTTCAGGATCCCCGGACCCTTCACTAAGCTTATGCTGTAGCTTGGTCTCCGTTTTTTGACCGAGAAATGGTACACGATGCAGATTAGATGGCTTTTGCGATACGGGGTTAAACGCCACGGGCTGTTACGATTATTTAGATAATAAAAGTCGGCAACGCCAGAACAAAGTTATAATTCTTTTTTCGAATCTTACTTTTGTCCAAAGAGGGTGTTTCGGCCTGACTCTTTCGCAAAAAAAATTCGGCGTTTATGTGATCATTCATTCACGTGCGTATACGTGATCTGGCTGGATTCGGATTAGCAGTAACGCAATGCTTTTTATTAACATTTAATCAGGAATTTAAGTTAATTAGCTAACTATAGTTTGATTTAGGTATGAAGCTTTTACTTAATTTTGGTGCAGAAAAATCGCGTTTAAGAGGATAAAACATAGATTTCCTTGAATTGATGAAGCTTTTAGTCAATTTCTAGCAGAAAAATTCCGATCTAAAATTCTTTAAGAGCAGAAATAGTGAAATAATCTAGTTACAGCGGGGGGGGGGGGGGGTGGCTGTAACTCAGTAATTTCACGATTTCTGACCTTAAAGCTTTTGGGGAGGGGGGGCTGCATAGCTTTGCCATGGGCTGTTAATAGGCGGTTTACGGTATTTAAGTGATTAGACCTCTCCCTTGTCAGAATTGCTTATATGAAACTAATACAACGTTACGTTCGTACACATCTTTAATAAAACCAGTTTCATATAAGAATTTCGTATAAGATAATCCGAGTGCAACAGAAAGTCTACGTTTGCACGTGTTAAGAAACTCTTTTCATCCCATATAAGCATGTCTTACAGTAATCGTTATACAAATTGTTATAGGAAATCTTATACAATTATTATAAGAAAGACTTATACTGACTGAAAAAAAAGTGTTATACGAATTGAGGAGTTCCCTAGAAAAAGGGCATAAAGTCACTTATGCCCTTTTTCCGCCTCCTAAAAAATCTGATAGAGCACCTCTCAGCCTATGGAATAAGGGCACAAACGGTAAGAAGTCGACCAACAGAAGCGCCTTACAAGTATTTTTTTTATTTAACGCCGGAGGTCGCCGCGAGATGGCGCTGCTTTTCAACATGGCCGCCACCAGTGCCACTGACGATTTTTCCACTAATTTCCTATTTCCTATTTTCCTGAACATATCTGCTACAAAAATATGTTTTAAAAAGGAACCTGAATATATATCCCATCAGGAAATGCTAACTTTCAAAGATTAAGCATAAAATACTAGTTTTCAGTTTTTTGCCCTTTTCTCAAAACATGTATTTTTCATTAGTGTCCTTTTCCCAGGGAACTCCTCAATTATCATAATAAATCCTACACTATTTAAGTGCAAATGAGGTCTTATCCAAAAATTTTTGTAAGAAACAAAACATACCAAAGTTAATGAAAAAGTCATGTATCGTTATAAACCTTACAAATTTTTTTAACGGGTTTGCATTATCGATGAGCTCTGGGTAGCCGACTTATTGCATGATCGAGTAAATTAAGTTGCTGCCCACGTGCATTCCTGTTTTTTTTTTTTTTACTGTACTAGTTTAAAAAGTTTGACACATTAATTGTCCCACAATACGAATTAACAATATACTGGCAAAAACTAAAACGATTAGCCTATATAAAAATTGTCCATACGATCACAGGATAAAATTACTCTATACCCTCATTGATTACATCGAATCATCCGGCCAGCGGTGGGTCTTCAAAACCTTCCATATCCCACGCGCCTACAGCGTTTGAGATTGGAATCCCTTGAATCACGACGATTGAAAGCCGATCGATTTTTGGCTTTTAAGATTATTAGGGGATTTCTTCAAATCGACGTCCCCTTCCTTTGAACTCTCGAAGGTGGAAAAAACACGGGGTCAGTGTTTTAAGCTGGTCAAGCATAAGACCCGTTTGGACGATCGCTCTTCTTTTTTGCGGTGTGAATTGTTAACCCATGGAATGCGCTGCCATCTAGATGAATCCAGTCACCCTCCCTTCGATCGGGCGTTTAAACGTGGACTCGACGGGTTAGACCTGAGACCGTTTTCTAAGAGTCCAAAGTTTTGTCCGACAACTTACCTCCGTTCCCTTAAAGAACTGTTTGTAGGACCGGCTTCAGAGACTTCGGTCCTGCAGTCTCCTATCACACCATATTGGGTATGAGAAACCACGTATTATTATTATTATAACGTTATTCTACAATCTACACGATCTGATAAGATTATTCGATACAAGCTTATTTGCAAATCGTATTACTCAATTTCTCATGCAAGGTTGTAAGAACTTATACGAAAGGTTCCACTTTCATGTGTGAGTCTCATATGAAAACATATTAACAACCGTACACAAAGTTCTTATTTGCATTTTCTTATACGCAGTGTTATAAGAAATGCTGGCAAGGCATATTTGAATAATTAGTACTATAATTCGTAGCAACGAATATTTAGTAAGTAACGTCTAGGTACGTAGGAGCACGAAGGCCTATACCATAGTCCAGGCATGCGATTAACTTTCACCGAGTGAACAAAGTGATCAGAAAATTACAAATGGGACTCTTGTTATAAGGATGCTGAGGCATGGAGGTTAACTAAGCAATCCATGCTTTTGACTTTGGCTGACTGCCCTTCCAGGCAAACTGTAATAAACTGGAAGACTATCGTGCTTCATATCTCTACCCTAGACTATATGAAACCATCCTCACATGTGATGCTTTCGGCAAACATAAAAATGGCATCCTTGCTATGATAAGAATGGATTCTCTTCCAATTAATGGCACAACCTGGAGGAAGCAAGCCCGCCTTCCTCTGAAGTGTGAACTTTGTAATTTGAATTGTGATGAAGACACACGTCATATTCTTTTTGAATGTCCAATGTATTGCCATTGTAGGGATGCTGAATTGTTATATTGAAAAATCATCTCTCTGGAAATCTTGTTGGAATATAATTTTATGGTAAAAAAAAGCTTCTTGCCTCAGCTCTAACTATTCAGAAGACCCGAAACTTTCTTCTAAATTTGGACTGAATTTGTATTATACCTTTTACCTGACGTTGAAAACATGAGTTTGAATGATTTTGTGTAATACTTTGTCTAATGTACACACCCACCAGTTACTCCCCCCCCCCCTTGTCAAAAGCTTTTTCTGTTTTGCAATTCACTGAATTGAATTGAATTGACTCTTGTTGCCTTGTTAAGTTGCAATTGGATGACCTGGAATTCTCCCCCGACGTGTTAATACAGTATCGGAGGTTCTCCAATCCCGAAGTATCCAAAACTTGACCGAAACCCTTGAAGATATTTATTTCTAGTATTTAGTCCAATAATTGGCTGCAGTGTTTGGTCTATCATTAAACATTGGTTCCCGATTTCGGCTAGTGTTAGCAATCAACCAATTTGGATTAGAAGTAGCTATCCCGCTAAAGAATTTTCTCGTCATTTCAGTTTACAAACGACAGAGTAGCACTTGTGCGATATTGATATCAGTAAAAGCCATAAAAGTGCACATAAATAAAAGTGCTTTTGAAATTTCCATTAACAAAGTCTTTCTTGCTTTTGACTGCTTTTTCTGAAAGGAGACATTAGGAGGTTTTTACTTTTTAAAATTTATATGGTAAATTCGCCTTGCAGGGTTGATTCGGCTGTTCATGCCAAGTTATTTTAGTTTCAAATGTAAAATCTGATGACGGAGAATGGTTTCTCCGAAACGTCGTTAGTAGGCGGCGATTATTTGTGGGCACTTTTGTGGCTCTTACTGGGATTAATAAACTTACAAAACGTATACTAGCTTATAATAAAAAGAAAATACAACCACCTAATTATCCAATTGGGACGAAGTGACACCACCTTACAGCCATCCAACCCCTCTATTCCCACGAGCCAACCAGTACTAAGAACATTCGTTGGCAACCATCCTAAGCAGCATCGGTTTTGCTTGTAACATCACTAAAATAAACGACGTGACCCTTTTTTAGTAGGTCATGATTTACTATGTAGCCCTCCCCCACCCCACCTCCGGTCCACTCCACTATTCTATGTGTGGAATTTAATTTGCATGCCAACATTCCCCGTCTTCACACACTAATAACATTCTGTGAATTACTTGGTTTTTTTTTGCAATCTCCCCCCCCCCCCCCCCGTATCTACGACGCACTTTCGCCACCATACATCCCTCCTCCCCCAACGTGATTCACTTTACGCATGGCATCCTGGGAGCGTCATGCAGACGGCCATCCGGCCAGCCAGTCCCCTAGGTTTATTCTAAAATCTACGACGTACTTCGAATCCTAACCTCCCCCTCCCTCCCCAACGTGACTTGCGCACTACACGTCACTATTTCTAAATTCTCGCAAGGTATCCTGGGAGCGTTAGGCAGCTGGTCAGTCCTCTGACCTATTCTTAAGGTGAATTTGCTTGCATTGATTTGTAGATTTGCATTGATTTGCTTGCATTGATTTGCATTGATTTGGAGGCCGAAAGCAAGTGCCTTTCTTTCCCTGTATGTTTGTTCGTGGCTCTTAGTTCACCACACAGGAAGGCTGAGAATAACTACTAAGATCGGTTGGAGCTATAGTGCAATTGGTAGATAAGAGGGCCAGGCTAGTAAAAAAAGATCTTGGGTTTACCAATTGGGCTCCCAGTTGCAGCAATTTTTTCTTCGATTTCGATTTTTTCATTGGTAGTAACGGGCGGTATTTCAAGTTGCAGATAATGGTGGTATGCTGCGATACCCAGATGAAGATATGAAAGAAAAAAATTTGTATCTCCTTTCCTAAAAATAAAACACCGTATACAAATTCATCAAATCAAAAATTATTACAACGTTTCGAAACCAGTTCAGTTTCTTTATCAAATAAAATACAGAATTAAGGTTAATGTAGGATTAATTTGCAAGTCAAAAGAGACGCCTCCTGGCTAGTAAAAAAAAAAAAAAACTCGCAATTTCATTCAAAGTTCACTCATTTAATTTTCGGCTTTTCTGCATCCTCCTTTGGGCCTTGGTCACCTCTGCGTAAGACAATGCTTTCAAAGTGCATGAAATAAGTAACCAAAGATATATTCAAAGCACAAAGTTTTCATTTAAAATGCGACACGAAGTAAACAAAGAAAAAAAATTTTATAACAGTTCGTTCACACGACTGCGATGCAATAGCGTGTGTGAGGAAATACGGAACAGGAAATCATTCAAGCCAACGAATAACAAAAAGAAATTATTTAAAAAAAGAACCTTCGCAGTTTAAATTTAGATGCTATACAGGCACTAGTCATTATGTGGGTTGTCGTTGAACTCACGTGATGGAAAGAAAGAAATGAAGCCTCCATGCTGAAATGAATGACGATGACAAAAGACAATCTAGGAACATTTTTTTTTTGTTTATTACGAAAGTCAGTTCCCTGTGATATCCTGTATCTAGTTGTATTAATTGTGCAAGCTGCGAAAATAGCTAGATGCGCTTAAAGAATAAAGCATGAATTGGCCCTGCGTTCAAATCAAGTGAAGACTATTCCATTTATAGTTGCACGGTTCAATACCCCTTTTTAGGGCGCGTTTATGCAAGGACAATTTTCTCGCTTACTAGTTTTTACTTGGTCAATACTAAATCTGCTGGCGGTTTCTCGCCCTTTGTCGGAGAATGCGGCTTTCGAGTTGTCTATACGTAACCATGGCAACAACGCGGACGCAATTTTTCTCCTAGTGCCTTGCGACACGACGTACAACGCGTGCAACATGACAGCGTGATTTATGGCAACAAGAAAACAATTTTTACTGCAGTACACGACGACGGACAAATTCCTGAATACCGGCATTCGAAAGTTTGTCTTCGAATCGATAACTACGAAATGAACGCCATGTTGGATTTTGAATTCTCGCTGCGAGTAGCTATTTATTCTGTCGTCGTTTGATCACTGCTAGGAGCTGTTTTTTTTTTCAGCGAGAAGAGCAAATTTTGGAAATAGCGTGAAGTGGCAACAATGTTGTAGCAATGTTTAAAATGACTGTTGCACTTTGTTCTTTACCCGTGTTGTTATTTATAATACATTTAATTTGTTGTCTATTACCGCATTCATTTAATAAAAACGGGAAATTAATCGTAAATAAATAACGGTTGCCTAGCAAATAGCTTTCGGCGAGCGAGAAGGTCTCGTTGCGTAAACGAGACTGAGAATTGTGTGTCTGTGTGAAAATAGGCTAGGCTATTATGACTGCACTGATAACCTGAAACAATCAGCAAGCAAACCTATGTTTTCCCCGGATATTTGAGTGAAGGCTTCCCTGCAAGCAGGGGTGCAACGGTGGAAGCGCCGTAGGCGAGCTG
The DNA here is from genome assembly GCA_023313725.1 of Lithobius niger. Lineage (NCBI taxonomy): Eukaryota > Metazoa > Arthropoda > Chilopoda > Lithobiomorpha > Lithobiidae > Lithobius > Lithobius niger. The sequence goes on along the minus strand of JAHWFP010007836.1, from coordinate 47,801 downwards.
CCATGGAAGATTGGGTTTTACATATAAAACAAGTAAACGACCGTTGATATATTAGTTGCACGCGTTATTCAATGTTTTTTACAATGATATCAAGACTGGTCGAAAATCTGTTGCCTATTCTCTAGAGACCCCCCCCCCCCCCCCCGCATCCCTTTGCATGGCCTAGGGGCATAAAACACACAAAACATTTGAGTGCTAAAACACACAAATTATGCATTTCATAGGAGCACGAGGGGGATTCGGTAGGAACATTTTTTTTTTCTGTCCGCAAATTCGAATTCATTTCGTTTTACGGTTTTTGACTTCGATTTTCGATTTCAATTTTCGATTTCAATTTTCGATTTCAATTTTCGATCGACGAAGTAATTTTTTTATTAACGATATTTAGTTTTATGATGTTTACAAAGTTTTTCTCTATTTGGCGTAGCGATAGCACCCATCACATTTCATTAACCACCCTGTAATTTCGTTTGCTTCGGCGCAGGTGTTTCGTGTTAGGCCTAAACGACATTTTAATGCCGCTGATACACCACGTTAAATGTACCTTGACCGAAGAGCATCTTTGTGTTTCCGTAAAACTCCGACGAATCACGAAAGTGACTTCATTGCCTTAATACAGGCATAACTTCTCCGAATACTGCCGAGAAGCAGCTTCGTGTTTCCGTAAACTTTCGGTGATTAATGAAGGTAACGTCATTTCCTTAATATGGGCATAATGAAAATGAAAGCAAAATCTCCTCCTCTGGATGAGATATATTGTATAGTTCTGTGGTTTGTTTGTCGACGACCATTCAGAAACGAGTAAAGCTTCGATGTGTATAATTACTGCAGCAGAAAGTTCTGGTCTGTTCTTGTCACCGTGTTTTATTCGGTGTAAGTAGGCATGGCGCTCGTTTTTGCGGAAAGAAAACACACATTCTAGATAAGTGGTTAAAATTTAGAATGTGCCATGATAGAACGCCATCTCTTATTTTAGCAGTTCCTTAAGGGTTAAGATAAGAATAGAGCAGTGACATTTGCCGCCATATTGGTACCAGATTGGCACCAGTATGGGTTTTGGAGGGCATAACTACAAGGTGCACTACATAAAAATAGAGGGAAAAACAACGGAAGAGCGGATTTCTTAGGCTTAAAATAACGTTGTTTTCTCCAACTACAAAAATCGCGCGTTTTAGGCCTAAGAAATCACTCTTCACAGCATCGGGTTCAGTATGACGTCCTTCTGTTTCTCTCTGCAGTGCCCCTTGCAGCTAATCCATTAAGTCTCCAGCATAGTGTTATATACAATAATACTACGTCGTGTCACTGCTCTATAGGAATATTTCGATCGTGAAGTGGGACGTCAATGTTTCCCCGAACTGCGATTTGTTTCACGTGTCCAAAAGGACGGAAGGAAATGAACACCGCCAACTAAGAAGGACTTATCGCTTTGCGTAACGTGCCTAAGTAG
>JAHWFP010007836.1:26704-38698 GCA_023313725.1 Lithobius niger | reverse complement strand
CTCCTCCGAATGCTGCCGAGAAGCAGCTTCGTGTTTCCGTAAAACTCCGATGAATCACGAAAGTGACTTCATTGCCCTGATACGGGCATAACTTCTCCGAATGCTGCCGAGAAGCAGCTTCGTGTTTCCGTAAACTTTTGGTGATTAACGAAGGTAACGTCATTTCCCTAATATGGGCATAATGAAAATGAAAGCAAAATCACCTCCTCTGAATGAGATATATTGTACAGTTCTGTGGTTTGTTTGTCGACGACCATTCAAAAAACGAGTAAACCTTCGATGTGTATAATTACTGAAGCAGAAAGTTCTGGTGTGGTGTTTTCATCGTGTTTTTTTCGGTGTAAGTCGGTACGGCGCTCGTTTTTGCGGAAAGAAAACATAAATTCTCGGTAAGTGGTTAAAATTTAGAATGTGCCGTGATAGAACACCATCGCTTTTCTTATTTTAGCAGTACCTTAAGGGTTAAAATAAGAATAGGAATATTTCGACCGTGAAGTGGGACCTCAACATTTCCCCGAACTGCTTCTCGTGTCCAAAAGGACGGAAGGAAATGAACGCCGCCAACTAAGAAGGACTTATCGCTTTGCGTAACGTGCCTAAGTAGCTAAACCAATCAAATTCTTAGGAAGGCTTCTGACAAGGTTCCAAAGACAGTAAACTTAAGAAAAAAACAATGCAGATTTAAAATAGATTGGAAACGGGCGTCAGTTGAGTAGAAAACTATGAATGGTGTAGCTTATGCTTACGGGAAGCGTCTAGTTACGCATGTGTGTTAAAATATTGGCCTTTTTATTGTACTCGCCAACTACATCCTTTGACGGAATTAGTGGAGAAAAATCTAACAGTATTGTTATTTCGGTAGCACTTTTTTGCAATAGATGGCGTTGTCACATTAGCCATCATAATTTCCATCCAAATCAGGAGTACATGAAATTGTTGTTCATGCATGTTTGTTCTGCCCCTGTTTTAGATAAAATAAAATTACGAGTGAAGAACTCGATTCATATTAGGGACCAGTTATTATGTATAGCGGGGTGGGGAGGGGGGGGGGTAAAACAGGCGGTGTCAACATTTTTTTACCCTGTCTGAAGGAGGAGGCACACTTTTTAGTCTGCTTCGTTTGGGGGAGGGGCATATTTTTTGACTATGTTTTTTGGAATTGAAAGTGTGCCAATAGAGCTTTTACATCAAATGAGAGAAGGATCTCACCTGGCTTGCTAACTCTTCTCTTAGTTTCACCTATGTAAACACTCTCAATGATTGCGTAGATCGCGTAGATTGCGTAGATCGCCCCTCAAGTCTGGGGAAAGGGCGGTTGTTCCCCTCGTTGAAACTTGTAACAATCTGTGTGAACGGCACGTATTTCAAATTAATGCACTGATAGTTTGTGGAGCTTGTTGTTGTTTAACTACTAACACCGTCTACCGAAGGTAGAAGGTTTGTAGTAGGCTAGTAGTTCACAATGTAAAAGTACACTAGTAGACATAAACAACCAAAATTCGCAGCAAAATGACTTATTTGCTTCTTTCTTTTGGGAAAAATCTACGACTATTAACAATATTATGAAACTTTTTATTGCATGTACTAGGCCTTCGTCACTTCGACTGTCGACATAATGGCTTGGGCTCCGCTTTCTTTGCTGTTTGGCCGGTTTTCCCCTTTCCCTCTTCTAAACATAAACGCTCAAACATTTCGTGAAATGAGCATGTGACGTAGTTCTAATCCACCCAAAACCAAAACTAGTACATGGAAGCCGTTCAAGTATCCACAAAGGGCCTGCCTTTGAAAGTAATGATATAGTTCAACCAAGGAAAGGCACCAAGGTAGCTAGCTACTTAGCTAGACAGCATCATGAATACGTATGTTGTTACCATTTTTTGAGACTCAAAATGTCCATCTCAAGCATAAACGATGAAAAAAAAATCCACATTTCGGTAGAAAAACATTTGAAACACGATATCTGGGTTTCTTCTGTAAATTTCATGAATGCTGAAGGCAACAAATCTTAGTTGCCTATTTTCTGTTTAGAAGAGAAAGGAATTTTATTGTTCTATTGTAAATTGTTGGAATTAATTAAAACTATAGGCCGAATTTTGAGTATTTTAGCAATAATCGTTTGTTTTCCTGGCGTATACAGGATTCTGCAACGTTGTCCCGAAAAGATTATTTACGAGCCATTTTCATCAGGGCAATTGATACAATTTTGGCATCTGATCAACATTTACGATGCACGCCTATTACAAATCCTACGCCTGAATAGGACTGCATTGCGTTCGATTGTGTTTATATTTAGATTGCGTACTGTTAATGTTTATGCTTCTTGTGTGAGGGGTGGGGGTTGCATTTATGTGTGTGCATTTTTTTTTTATTTTTGGCAAAATATCTGCGTGCGTTTGGTATTGATTGTGTGACCTTCAGAATGATTTGCGCCTCGTTTCAAACATTTCTTGTTGTTTCAGAAAGCAGCCGACATTCAGCCGGCCATGACCTTCTACTCGTGAAAGGTACAATGTTAGAGACTGTTGATGAGAGGACTTATTTGGGATTTACGGTGAAAGAATTGATGAGATTGTGGGACGATATCAGGTAAGACTTGTAGCTGGACTTCAGTATTACTCCTTCTAATATTGTGCAAAATTAATTTGCGAGTTGCGGTTGTCGTTAATGACAGAGGTGTCCTCAGACTGGCAAGAAAACCCACAAGAGCTGGAATTTAGCAACAAATACTTAATTTTCGGCCTGGTATTTTGGTCTTGTTCACAATAAAAATGTTAAACCGCTAGAGAAAAAAAGGAAAAAAAAAGCGGGAGCTGTAACAAATTGTGGACTTCAAGCAACTTTGGAAAATTGTTCAATATGGCGGCTGCTTGTTTGTTGCCCACAGTTTGTGGCAGCTCCCGCTTTTTTTTTTAAAGCGTTTTAGCATTTTTATTGTGAACAAGACCCAAATACCGGGCCGAACATTAAATATTTGTTGCTGAATTCACGCTATTGTGGGTTTTCTTGCCAGTCTGAGGACACCTCTATCATTGACAACAACCGCAACTCACAAATTAATTTTGCACGATACGGTATTTGATGAGTTTTAATATTTTATTGTGAACAAGATCCAGATGATGCCAAGCCGAAAATTAAGTATTTGTTGCTGAAAACTCTTGTGAGTGTTCTTGCCAGTCAAATGGCACCTCCATCTTTTCCTTCAATTGAATAGTTTCGTTAAGCAAAAGGTCGAATTATTGTTAAATGTGAACCAAACATAGCTTGCTAAAGGGAAATAATATAACGGTAACTAACGTTGTTTAAATCATTCATCCTGACAAAGGAAACAATTGAAGTTCTTTCAATTCGGTGTCCTTACGTCTCGTCAAATTTTAAACGCACATTTTAGTCGTTTAACTGTTTTAAACCATGCCACCTAAATTTTTTAAATAAATGAAGCCTGGAGCGATCGGAATTTAAATAAAAACAGAAGGCCTATCTCGCCTTAGACTGAGGGCACCTTTCGCAGCAACAACTTAAAAAAAAACAGTAAAACATATTTAAATCACTTCTTAGAAGTAAGAAACCCATGACACCAGTTTACCAGTTTTCAAATGGTTGTCTATTGCGAGGGTCAGTTGGATTCTTTTTAATTTGAAAGCTGATGGTTTGAGTATATCACTTCGGGGGAAAAAATGGAAGTATTTTCTTGTATTTTTTTTTTCCTAGCTGAAAATGGCCCCAGTCTACGGCAAGAAAGGCTACATTTGTTTCAGGCTACATTTGTTTCCGAATATAACGGTAGTATACATCAAAACCGGAACAGTTTAACAATCAGATTGCATTTAAGAATTGATGCACAATACCAGGCAAAACCTTTAAAGGGACTTCAGTCACCTATAAAAAACATGAATAAAAAAAAGGTTTCAGGGCAACAAAGCTGAGTAATTTAGCCCGCTCTTTCCTCGCCTTTTCTCGTGTCAAAGCAGTGGTCTTTCCTATGCTATATATAGTCTGTTCCACATTATGTTTGCAGAAAACTGACTGTATGATGATGCCACGTTTCATTCCACTGACGAGTGCAAAAACGTGTAAATATACCACTCGACGACTCTAACAATAACTGTATGGTCTACAAGTGTGATAGATATTCCTTCTTTTTAAACTCGTAGTGCAAGAAAACGTGGCGTCATGCAGTCAGTTTCCTGTAAACATAATGTGGAACAGACTATAGATAGGGAAGACGTGCAGTACGTGAGAAAGATGCCAAGCCAAAAGCACAGGCATAATACAGTAAAAACGTATATTTCGACATCTAAGGCGTTTTTAGATTTTACATTTTCTCTGATGAAAATACCTTTGGCATCGAAGTTGGGCTCCCCCCCCCCCCCCCCCGCAACTTCCTTACCCCAGGTCAGCAGGGTCCTGACTTCATGTCTTCTCAATTTGTACATTCAGCATTTCGAATGCCCTCTAATTCATTTTAGTGTTCGTGCTAATGAGTAAGTTTGTTTCCTTTTGTAGACCTCAAATGAAAGGTAGCCCAGTGTCCTCCTCGCGCTCACGTAAGCCAGCGAAACCCACTAGAAGCTCACGGTATCGAACACAGAAAACCGGGTCGCCTTCACGTCGTTCCTCGGTGCCTACAACCCTCCCCCAAGTCGTACAGGTAAGCGATTAAAATTAACTTTCTGTTTAAAATGTTTTTGACACTTCGTATTTCTGGTCATAGTCCATGGTGACAAGAAATACCAAAGCAGCAAGAGTAGGAATAAATGCAAATGACACTGACAAATTATTTCTGCGACAAAGAACAAACATATTCAGCCATTTCCGGAAACGGCCTGCATGGGAAAATCCAATTCTTCAAATCCAATTTTTGTGGAAAATCCAATTCTTCTGTTACGGCTGTCGTCCTTGGAAGAGAATTATCGTTAAGTTGTGAATGATATGTTATGAAACTCTGGTGATGTGGTGAGGCCTAGATGGGCCATTGATTGGACAAGAAATGGATGACCTTGCCCAATGTTATCAAGATCATTCAACTGCTAACTTCTTAAACATGCATCACACACCATGAGTACAAATTAGGAACAAAGAGACATTACCAATGCAAGAAATAGAACGAAAATCCACAGGACAACGGCTACTTTCGACCCCTGAATGGCGTTCCATTCAAACACTCTGTCGTGTAGGGAAGCATCGCCTACTTTCAGGGGTCGAAAGTAGCCATTTTACGTACGTCATAGGTCCTGCAAATCTGGTCCGATTTTCGTTCTTTTTTTTTTTATTGGTAATGTCTCTTTGTTCTCTACATACTCCTAATTTATACTTATTTAAGAAGTTAACGGTTGACTGACCTTGATAATACTTGGCAAGGTCATCCATTTCTTGTCCAATCTATCGCCCCTCTTGGCCTCATCACATCACCCGGGTCTCATAACATATCGTTCAGTAGTACTTTAGCTATCGAGCTGGGTCACAACTTAACTGATCAACCTGTACAGTATAAATCATGAAAAACTTGATCACCATTGTTCTGTCAACCTCTGAATAACACCACTCTCAACATCAACATCATCGGTTCATACACACAGTTGTCCGAATAGGCTAGATGTTTACAAAGTTAGATTTACAAAATTAGCTTACTAAGTCATTAAGCTTACCACCCTCTTACTGACAAAATTTTACACCTAGGCCTTACTGTCAAAGCTTGTCCGTGTTCCTTCTAGGTTTTGACTGTTAGACCCTTACTCTTAACATTTAACGTTCCGTTTTTGTTTATTAATATATTAATTGCCAGCCGTGAATAATATTGTTATGTTAAAAATAAAATTGTCCGGGCCCTCTCCTTCATTGTTGACTATAATACTTGATAACGATTCGGTGTAGGGCCAAGCTACGAGTCTTCGAGAAATTTCCGACTAGGTTGTAGTTTCCAGCGAAAAGGTTACGATGCGTAACTGAACCCTTTAGTAGGTCCTTGTGTTCCCCGTGTTCCTTCTGTTACCAGGGCCAGATTAACAATGAGGCAAATGAGGCAGCTGCCTCGGGCCCCAGGTAGTCTAGGGGCCCCCACGACTACGTACATTTTTTCCAGTTTTTTTTTAAATGGTGATAACGTGGTTGTCTTATGTTTGTTTAAGTTAGATTAGGTTTTGCTAACCTTATCAAACTAATGTCCTTCTCATTCAACAAACAAAATAGCTGAAGCTGCTCATTGACTGAGTGATACGTTTTCATCGGCCGTCAGGTTGTAATGTTGTACCTTATATATTTGCGACTGCACCGGACCGAACAAAAGTTGTTTGGTTTGAGATTTTTAAAAGCTTTTTTCCGACAAATTTGACCCAATTTTTTAGACAGAGTGGGATTATTTTATCCAGAAACGTTGAAAAAAACCTTGAACTTTTAGACATTTTCAGGTTTACCTTTTAATATGGGCCACCCGCCTACCCTATATAGGTTGGGGCCCCGGATACAGACCGATGCCTCGGGCCCCAAAATGTTTTAATCCGGCCCTGTGTGTTCCCAGGATGTTACACGTGGGATTGTCATTATTCTAGTTAGTATCCCTTGATTACGAAATGAATTGGGATCCCTGGCTTCAAACGCAGCTTGGCGGTTCTGCGGGGACTGGTTCCTTCCGCCCCCCCCCCCCCCGACCCCCAGCCCCAGCATGGGCCCTGTGTGTATACATAAGTTATCTCCGAAGGTTATCCACTCATTTTAATATTTTGCATATGTCGAATACTTTTCAGGGCTACATATTTCGAAATAAGTGAGTTCTCTTTTCCATTTTCTGTTCTACTATCGTAGTAACCCACTGATGGTTTAGTTGAGCAGGGATTTATTGGTACTCTTCCCTCCCTCCCCAATAGATTATGAGATCGCCCTACCATACAGTTTTTTTTTTATTCACACCTCCCCGCCAAACTTTTCTAAAAGTTATTAACTTCAGAGCTCGATTATACTACATGGTATATGGGTGATAGGGGGGGGGGGGGGAAATAAGGGGAAAGCTGACGATGAAATTGAAAGAAAGGTGAAAAGAAAACCGAATATTGTCATACGGCAGTCTTCACGATTTTGAAAAGGTGAAAGGGGTTATGTAGGGAAGGGTTGAGAAAATGAGCTAGAACTCAGAAGAAATGCCCCCCCCCCCCAAAAAAAAAAAGCTGTGAGGATCTGATACTTACATTACTCCCTGCTGGGAGTAGGTCATAAACAGACAGTAACTTGCAAAAGGCCCCAAACCACCTCAGTAGTCTGAGTTTTGTAATATTCTGAAGTAAAATATGCTCAACAGCCCAGGTAATTATAAACGCGAAAGAAAAGAAATTGGTAGAAAAATACTTTTTTGAGGTTTCGAAGTATGCAACGTCAAAACTATTCCCTATTCGGCCAAGATTTATAAGAATGTATCTGTAGACAATAATTTTACCCCTACCAAAGAGCCCCAAAAAATTAAAATTGGAAAGTAACTTTCGGTGATATAGCAGCTTATGTAGTTAGGTCTTATGAAGAGGGTGCGGGGTCCTGCCGACACTGCGCTCTCTAAAACTGCCAGACTGCATTTCAAGCCATCAACCAATTCATTACGTAATCTAGGGACCTTACGTTTGCCACACAATTGTAACATCAAGGAGCCACGGACACCTATTTTCTGGCATAAGATCTTACGCTACTTCCGTCCTTCGCATAAAGTAAAAATATTTATTTTCTGAAAAAGCGTCTACAATGGGATAAAAGATCGTAAGAGATGGAAAAGATTAAACAGAAATGTCTGAATTGTGGCCATGGTCTTTAGGTGGCTCCGAACTTTGCTGTACATGGTGTAAGATGGTTGAACACTTCCTAAAAATACCTTGGTTGCTCTGGGATTCGTGAGCCTTACTCGGTCTCCACCAACGTCTCTAAACATAAAAAAATTAATTTTGGAGTATATTTTTGCCCGCTAAAAATTAATTAAGTGGTTCTCGGGAGTGGTACTAAAAAAAAATTATGTGAGTGGGCGGTGTTTTTTTTTTTTACGTTTATTCGTGATTTTTCAGATGCGGGTTTTTTTTTTTTTACCAAACACAACGAAATCAGTAGCTTACATGTTGTTGTCGAGTACAATATGTTTTAATACCAGGATCAGCGTGTAAAAGTTGCACTTTTTTTTTGGAAAAAGTCATTCTTTAGATAAAATTGTTTAGTTGTGACATGACTGAACGATCCTTAGATTCGTTTCTAGGCTGTCATGTGAATGGTGCAAAGGGCTCATGTGGTCATCGGCTCCAGGTAATGTTTGGTGAAAGTGATGATGCGTGATTGGTACTTTTTTTTTTAGACAGTGTCATAAAAAAACGTTTCATGCGCTAATATAAAACCCATGCTCGTGCTTCTGAGAACCGCTTAATTAATTTTACTAGCTTTTTTTTCTGCGACATGGACGAAACTGTAAATGACAACAACAACTCGTCTGCGTCACTCGCGTCCCATTCTTGTTTATTCGTAAAATCGATGGTTAATGTGCTCACTCAAGTCGGGGACAAATTGGGTGGTTGAACAACTCAAAGCGATTCCCCGAACATTCGGTTAGTTGGCTAGCTAAAAGACGAGGTTGCAGTCAGACTCGGTGAACAAAGAATACTAAGCTAGTTCCGTGAGTTTCTTCTTATTGCAGTGGTGAAGCACCTGTAACAGTTTTCTGCATGGCTTGTAACGTTTACCAGGAGTTTCTTTTCTTCGTAGAGCTAAACACAAGCTAAATGGCTCTGTCTTTTGCCTTCAATTATTTTGCTGCAATTTTCAGTGCTGAAACTACTGGACACGTGCATCTTACTCATTTCCCGCAATGCTAGACGCATCCATGCAACAACAAAATAGCGCTAGCTTGGGTGTAGAAACAAGATGGCCACTTTCAAGCAAAACAAAAAATGGTTGTTTTCTGTAAACACGGCCGGTTTTTTTTTTTGTTACATTAGGTACAAGTGTAGCCACAAAGCTGCAAGAAGGTAAAGCAATTCGTAATATTCAACTACCAATAAAACCGTGAAAGTTAAGTGTATTTTTCAGCGATTTGAGCGATGATAACAGTAATCGTCTGGAATTGACAGCTGCTTTTTTTTTTTGGGGGGGGGGGGGGGGCTGTGCGGTAGGTAGCAGGCTCTTGACTAGGGTAGCCGCACACCAACTTAGACGTTTAGCCTAAAATTTTGTCGTAAGCTGTCTCAACGTGCTGCAGACTTCTACAAAACCATAGCCATAGACCATAACCATAGCCAAAACCATAGAGTTGAGCGCCACACACCGCGATGAGACACGGTCGCGAGACGTATTTAGGCGTCTCACGCCAACAAAACGAAGCTCCTTCTATAGTAACGACTGGCGGGGTCTCTCCACCAGGTGCGACGCTTTCTCTAATTTAGTGTGCGGCCACCCTAATCCGACAAGATGCTGTTTGTGCATGCAGTAAGCAACCATGCAGCAAACTGCTTCAGGTGCGGCACCACTCACTACAAGGAAAAGAAATGCACAGGTACCCCAACAGTACCTAACGAGCAATAGACGAGTCTGGAACGTTACTTCCAGCGGGTTACGTACCATCAAGAATTTGGTACCATACAGCAAAAATATTGGCACTGCTGGTGATTGTCCTAACCGCGCAAATCGCTAAGAAACGTTAACCTCCAAAGTTTTATCCGTAATCGAAATGAAGACATAGAATTTTACTGCTTATCTAAATCGGTTTACCTGGTTGCAACATTGTGGTTTTATCCACATCCACCGTAACCATAAAAAAAACAGCTTCTTTTTTATTTGGGGGGAAGGGGGGGGGGTTTAGAGCGCATCCCTTTGATTAGTGCGAAGCTGACGTGTTGGTTCTCCGTCAAACGGAATTGTTTTGTTCCTGAGCGGATGTATATCTAGCGCTGCCTGAAACTAAGAAAAGATATGTGTCCAATACCTGCACCAAAACTGAAGGGAAAAGATACACCTCTTCGCTGCATTGCTTAAGCAGTGCAGGGACAAAAATGAACGGGTCTAGACACACGCTAGTGTCTCGCCACCAAGTAACAGTAGATCATCCCATTGTAGCCATCCGATTGTTAAAAAATTGATTGTTAATGATAAAAAGGCGGCTCACTAGCAGACATGTGTCTGTTAACTGTAAGCAACTGAAAGCATATTTTGGCATGTTGAGGATAAATCCCAATGCGACAGAAATGTTTCAAATTGAGGAAAATGTAAGGGGAAGGGTCAGAGATTTAGAAAAATTAAAATTTAAAGGATGAGTGTCCACCAATCATAGAGAAAAAGATGCGTCAATAACGTTGTTTTTATGTTACTGTCTAGATAGTAACATAAACTCTTTGCTCATGGCTAGCGCAAAATTGAGAAGGCCTGCGTACTTGAACTTTTGCACACGGATGCATAGTGATCTGAGGATGGTCCTTTTGTTGTTTCGGGGGTTGTAGGGGTCAGGACAAATGCGTGGGAGGGTTTCGAAATTCGCCACGGGCGAATTTAAATTTCGTTTCTTTTCCAAGTTGCAACCAAAGATTTTACGCAACAATGGCTTGAACAATCAAGACTGGTCCTTAGATTTATTGTAAAAGCCTGGACGAACTAAAAACTGAACTGAAACGAAGAACAAAATAAAGAAACATTAACGTTGCTGTGCATTACGTAAGAATAAAGGGATGCACGTTAGATGATGGTTACGCAACAATACGAGCATACACGAGCTAATGGGTTTTTTGTTAATGACCCAAAAATAAATTGCTTCGCATTCTGCTGTTTTAGTAACAGCGACGTAAGGGAGTTTCTGCATGACCAAATGTGAACGAAATCTTGAAAAATTAAGAGGAAGGTGAAGGGCTAAACAAAACAACTGAAGGGGATGCGCTGATTGAGTGAGCGAAGCGAACGAAATCTGCGATTGTTAGTCAGTGTGTGCAAAAATGGGATTGAAGCATCTTAAACAGACGGTGTAATCTTATGTACGTTCACAGTCCTATGAAAGTTGTGATATCCACCCAAAACCAAAACTGGTCGAAAAACCCGCCAAGTTTCCAAAAAGGGTCGGGCTTTGAAGGTAGTGATATCATTCCACCAGGGAAAGGCCGCCAAGGTTAATCCTATTAGCCAAGTTAATCGCACCGAATAATACTTTGGACGTTAAATGAAAACTTGAAGATTGCTACCGCCAGTAGCAATCTTCTAGTTTTCATTTAACTTTCGAACTATTAGTAGGTGCGATTAACTTGGCTAATAGGATTAACCTTGGTGGCCTTTCCCTGGTGGAATGATGTCACTACCTTTCAAAGGCCGACCGTTTTTTGGAAACTTGGCGGGTTTTTCTACCAGTTTTGGTTTTGGGTGGATTACCTCTACACACACTAGGTTGACGCATTCCACACACACACACACATACACGCACAAAGCCATCCCGTTTCACAAATTACGTCACTTGGATGCTGCCTTAGCTACCATATAGTCATAAGAAGTATCGGTGTTGAATCGTAAGGAATATTTTGGACGTCATGTTGTGTGGCCATGACTTCAGCGTTACGCAGTCACGACGCGCTCGCAACAGGGTGAAATTTCCAGTGCAGTTTCATCCAAACTGGCATAATGTCACATAACGTGAAACTTAACAAGAGCAGCAAGCAACCTTTTCTTCTAAAGGGTCACATCTTGGGGCAATATTAGACCCGTTTTCCGAAGATCATTTGGGAAGTGAAACCAGTGGACAGTGCCTTTGCTGTGGATCGGGTCGACGAAGGGATCTGCTTTCTTCAGGTATTTCAGACCGTTCACTGGGTCTTTCACAAACTGGACGAAATTACCCGTTCTTGTCCGAACCATAAACCGGTCATTGTCTTTGTATTTCGAGTCAATGTTCTGTGCATTATTCTGTGCATTATTCTGTGCAGTGTTCTGTGGAATGTCCTCTTCGTAATCTAAAATAAAAACAACAACACATAATTCGCAGAAATGATGAGGGTTTAGTAAATCCACGGC
>JAHWFP010007836.1:11385-21704 GCA_023313725.1 Lithobius niger | reverse complement strand
ACAACACATAATTCGCAGAAATGATGAGGGTTTAGTAAATCCACGGCCAATTTCTATTCCACGGCTGTTCTGCAAGGAAGAGCAAGTAAGAAAAACGGAATAGCCGAATTAACAAATTTTGTATTGGTGTATCAGTATACAGGGTGATCAGTCAAGTTGTGACCCAGCTTGATAGCTAAAGTACTACTGAACGATTTGGTATGTAAGACCCGGGTGGTGTGATAAGGCCAACAAGGTGATGTGATTGGACAAAAAATGGATGATCTTGCCAATATTACCAAGGTCATTTAACTGCTAACTTCTTAAACATGAGTATAAATTAGGAATATGTAGGGAACGAAGAGACATTACCGATGAAAAAAAAAAAGAAGAAAAATCGGACCAGATTTGCAGGACCTATGACGTACGTAAAATGGCTACTTTCGATTCCTAAATGGAAGGAGGCGCTTCCCTGCTTGACGGAGTGTTCAAATGCCATTCAGGAGTCGAAAGTAGCCATTTTACGTAAATCATAGGTCCTGAAAATATGGCCCGATTTTCGTTCTGTTTTTTTTTTTTTTTTTTGCATTGGTAATGTTTCTTTGTTTCCTACATATTCCTAATTTATAGAAGTTACCATTTGGATGACTTGATAATGTTTGGCAAGGTCATCCATTTCTTGTCCAATCAGTGGCCCCTCTTGGCCTCATCACGTCACCCGAGTCTCATAACGTATCGTTCAGCAGTATTTCAGCTATCAAGCTGGGTCACAACTTAACTGATCACCCTGTATGTATAAAGTGGCATATTCCAATCAAAGAAACGCCCAATTTCTACAGTATTTATCCTTAGTGCCAGAAAACAATTGGCACTCCGTAATTAGGGTCGAAATATTGATATAGTTAAATGAGCTCTTCTTCCTAATAACTGCAATAAGAGGAACAAAAATTCGACTGCTATATTTGGAATAGCGTAAGCGATGCTGCTTCCACCTTTACCAACGTTTGAGCGAAGACAATTTAAAACGTTTTCAGTCTTGCAGTTTCAGCATCCTTTTCCGCAAATTGTCGAATTAACGGTCTTGTCAACTGATAAGATTATCTCAGAATGGAGAGGGACATTTTTTCTAGGAAATACCGAGGACCGTTAATTTAATTTAGTTTACAGATTTATGCAAATAGAATGCAATGGAGCAAGGAAGGGCCAATTTGGACCCCTGGCACCTAGTCCGTAAATCACAGGAAAATAAAAACATAAGTGTAAAAAACAACAGTAAATATGTATAAAAAGAGTACTACAGACAGTCTATGCTCAAAGGTAGTGATTTAAAAAGTCAAATGACAGTTAAATATATAAACAAAGTGTTGCAGATATAGTCGAAGTCAATGATTCTAAGGTCAGTTTATAATAAAACAAGACACAATAAAACAAGCTATAATACGAAAATTGGGTAAGATCAATAGTTAGTACCACCTGACGTAGGCTGAGAGTTCTACACTTCGAAGTTTCCTTTTAAAAATTGGACGGGAAGGAGCCGTTACGACATGAAAGGAAAGTGCATTCCAAACGTTAATTACACGATGAGAAAACACATATTTACGGCAGTCTCGTTTTACTTAATTCACAACTCATTTAAAAGGATGTCCCCTAGTACGTGAATTATCCCTGACCGAGAATAAACACACTGGGTCCATAGCAGTTAAGCTGTTAAGAAAAGAGTGAGTCAAGTTCAATCAAACTTTAATCTTCTTAATTCAAGCGACTCATGGTTTAAAGTTTGTAGGCATTCAGAGTAGCTTTTGTTTCTAAGTCCTTTTAATTTTCGTTGCACGGATTCAATATTGTCTATGTCCGAGATCAAGTGTGGTGACCACACATAACTAGCATACTCAAGGCTTGGTATCACATACACCGTGTAGGCACGAACAAAGGTTCTAGTGTGATCGGATACAAAGCAACGTCTAACCATTGCTGTGTGCCCTTGCGTGCACTTACAATTACATGCCCTTATCGACATGAGGCTATGAGCATGAGTGCATTTCTGGGGCCCTTCTCTCCCGATTGCACAATGGCGGGACGAGTCCTAGATTCAATCTTGAGACCTTTAGCTTATGAGACTGTGGTGCTAGCCGTTGCGCCATCCTGATTTGGGACACACAATACAAAAATGTACTCTCGGATAAAAGTTAAATTTGAATTTTTTTTTTCCAAATTGATTAACTAGTGCTGCGGTATGAACTTACCTGTTTCAAAACTCGTTACTGCGACTATAACGACCAATAGTAATACGCCCGTTAAAATCATCTTGTCTGAAATTAGATAAGGAACTGTTATCGACAATTATTATGTTGATATTCCGAAACATTTACGAAAATGTACTAATGAGAACAGAGAACTAATTACCACAAATCTTTTAATTTCATGTATTCAGGTATTTCAGATCTTTCAAATACTATCTAGCCTCAGAATATTTTGGTTTTGCCCAACGATAAAAAAAAAATATCCAGAGCACTACGTATTAAACGATAAAACAGTACCTTACATTTCGAAGCAAATTCCAGTTGGCTTAATTTTTCAAAATTAAAAACCACGAATTAAAAGCTCACACATCACACAGCAGTGCTTTCACAAGAAGTCACATCGTCGTCTTGTGAACATGAAGCACCACTGTATCCTTTAATTTATGGTTTTTCCTTAAAAAAATTGTGCTACCTTTTATTTGCTACAAAATTTAAGTACTATCTTATCGCTTAAGTAGAATTGAGCTATTTGACGTACGATGACTGTTTCATAAAATTAATTAAAGTTGCATAAACACTTTTGTTTCAACCGTGGTTGTTTCCCAGCCCTCTCCCCTCTTCCTTTCTTCCCTTCCTATCCTTCTACCCGTCCTTCCCTTTCCTTTCCTCCCGTCTGCTACACTCACGTATTTGAATATGAATGGGTAGTTAAATTAAATTCTGCGTCTCCTCCTCCCCCTCCTCATGTTCCTCCTCACTTTGCAAGATTATGCAAAAACTGATTCGGTCTCCATTTTAAACAACCCAAAAAACTTACTTATTAGATTCAGCTAATGCGCTAATGCGCTTAAGTGTGACAGACGCACTACCCCCCCTCCTTACAATATGTTTACCTATTAAAACATTAGAATGCCAAGAGTAGGGCTGTCAGACGCACAGCCCAACACATGGGCATTCCTCGTCCACTGCTCCTCGGGCGCCCGCACCCAACTCGCAGTCTATCGCTTTTGCTTAAACGATCCACCGTATGAAAAAAAAACCTGTCCTTCATACATGGCGTCATTTAAGACTTGTCCCTGAGATGACCACGCAGAACAAATTGTTGGTTGACTCCGTCACAATTGATAAGGCCACGGCTCTCTCATTGTTGTTTGGCTGTTTCTCTTGGCGCTTGGTCCTTGACTCATAGCTCTTCCCAATTCTTCACTTTGATATTTCCTCAACCCCCATGTCCGATTCCAATTTTTTTTCTGCTAACCTTGTCCTGGCACTCGTGCTACTACATGCAACGTGGGGTTTGGATAGTCCTTGTGGTTTTAAAATCGCGCCACAAGCACTTCTGGATCGACGGTATACCTTTCACACAGCACGCTTTGGCTTAAGCCCTCTCCAGACAGAAGCAAATTTCGTACGAAGTGATGCGTTATTACGTGCTTACAAGGTCAAAATTGCTGCATCGTAGGGTTGGTTTTAAGTTTAAGGACCGATTTTGACGTCTTTGGTATACCATATCTTGCGTAGCCGTGCAACCGCGATCAGCCAGTCTGTTTTGGGCTTCAGGGAGACATGCCGACAAACGCAGAAATGCGCCACTGCGTATGAAAGCACCAATTAGATCCCATTCTTTTTACCTGATCTGCCACTGATTGCTGTTTTTACACCACAAACGCTCCACAAACGCCAAAGATTACGTCTGCTATTATCGCACGTTTTGCGGTCCGTCTGCAACCGCCCTAAGTTTCCATTTGAGTGTGTGATCAAAGCGAAGCTCTGCCCCCCAAAAAAACATATACAGCATATTTTAGAAATGGGTTACCTCAGCAAATAGTCGTTCTGCAATTGGCCGCATGGGGTCGCGACCCCGAACGAGAGATGAAACATGCTGTCAGTCATGGATATACCGTCGAGCACTTACAGGCCTTTCTTAATAGTCCTGCGTGTAAGCAGCAAATTCTTCAAGAAAACTGCACTTTGTGAGGGTAGCACAATCTCCCATGTCCACACCGATGAAAAACTTTTAGGAAAGGGTGCCGCCTGAAACGTGTCCAAAAACAACACGACCGCCACTTTTTTTTTTAAAACGGCCAGTATACAATACAAAAATTCAAAATCGTACTAATGTATGGAAGTTTGGTGTAAATTGCTAGGGTTTAAGGTCTGTCGAATTTTCTAAAAAATGCTCTAAAACGGTGCCAGCACTCCACACGACAAGACATCCAAGATGGCGGCCAAAATTATGGTAAATTTCAGTGTTTTTCATAATTTTAAAATATACTTATAGAGTAAGAGCCAGATTTGAATTAGTGCTCAAAAACGTGAGTTCGTTTGCAATGACTAGCAAGCACCAGGTCAAAGCCGTAATGTATTGTGTTAGTAATTAGATGCTATAAGCTGCGGCTGTTTCTCTATGCAGTAGCACTGCATTTTTCTTCACACCATAAGTTATATCTTTAAAGTGATTCTAATTAAGATAAATGGATATATTTAGGCTTAGGTATCAGATGGAGATGAATATATTTCAACATGGGTGATTAAAACGATGTATTGTAATTAGGAGCTAAGTAGCTTAGCTGTTTATCTACGTTTAGTGATGTGCATTTTGAGTCTATTTACCTCAAGTTACATCTTTAAAGTGTTGCAGTAGCCGTTTTAATTTAGCTAAATAGTATAATTAGGCTTACATTAAAGATGGAGATATACATTTTTGAACAAGGGTAATTAAAACGATTTATTGGATTAAGAACTTAGGGACCATCCATAAATATGTCACGCTTTTCTTGGCCAATTTTGACCCCCTCCCTCCCCCATGTCACATTTTGTCACACCTACTCATACCCCCCCTGAAAAAGTATGTCACACTGACCGAAAATTTTTTTTCTGGGAATGCAATTTTGTGGACCTGCGCAAAACTTTAAAAAACAGCTTATTTTATCTGCCATGAGCTAGTTTAAAATGAGAAGCCACAAATAAAGGAAAAGGAAATGGAAACAGTCGAATTAACGTTCTGTTCAACTACTAAGGTTTTCTCTGGATGGAGAGGGACAAATTTGCTCGGATATACCTATAGGATCGTTCAAATGCCACAATCGACAAGAGCACGAGCACATTTCCGGGGTGCTTCTATTCTAAAATGCAGAAGGTGGGGGGCAAGGCCAGAATTAATACTACGCAGCAATATTGCCGAGGAAGTTGCTAAGCGATAGAGTTATGTTCGGCAGTACAGACAGTTGGTATAGAGCTTAGTTTTTTAGACGTAATGCAACATCTATTTTGCGGTTAATTCTACGTAGTTTTCCTTGACAAATTTTTGTTAGCTTTAAAACCAATTGTAAGTATAGCCTACATTTGGTTGTAAGTACAAAATTTAAGTTGTCACACTGCCATCACAAAGTTTTAAAGTAAAATGTATATACACCAACACGTTCTTGTATCTGGAAAGAGTTTTAAGGAAAAGAGACGTAGTATTTCAATTGGCATTCTTTTGGGCTGTAACTAATGTCATAGGCGATAGTATAAATCAATCGAGGCAGTGGTTTTTTCGGTGGCCATACCGTACAAATTAGTCGCATGTGGTTGTTTTCTCTTAAGATCCGGCCGATACTGTAATACAACCTTAACTCAGTACCTCTGCGAAACGTTGAGCCAAAGCGTCCCAGAATCATGCTATGACGTCAGATAGTGACGTCTCTGAGTCCATGCACACCTTAGGAACTGATATTTCCTCCATTTCAGCTCTCCTAGGCATCAATGACAATGTCGTTTTGTGGATGGAAAAACTAGTTGAAGAGAAAACCTTTAATTAAAGCCTTCCCAACCTAACATTCAGAATGAGCTATACATTACATTCCACAAGGCACGTGGCTTGTTTGTTACGTTGAAAGATATGGCTTCTGTATTCCTCCGCCTGATGCAAGCAAGTGCAGATAGTACTAGATAGCGCTAGGTGGTGACAGTGCCACTTTAATCCTAGAATACTGACAGGTTCAACCAGAAGCAGTTTTACAGTTCCTGACTTTCCTGACACCTCAGCACGTCAATGTACAGTTAGAATATAAAATTGTTTTCTTTATATGAAAAATAAAAGTGTGACGTCACATTTTTGAAACACCCCCCCCCTCCCCCATGCAAGGTTTGGTACAACGGTGTGACCCCCTCCCCCCCCCCTTCGGAGCGTGACGTACTTTGTGAATGGTCCGTTAGCTATGGAAGTTTATCTACATGCTATAGAGCTGTGCTTTTTGCATCTATTTACCAAAATTTCCATCTTTAAACTACTGCAGTAGCCGTTATAATTAAGATAAATGGATATAATTAGGCATATATGAAAGATGGAGACGTATCTTTTCCAACAAGCGTAATTAAAATACATCCATTAATCTTAATTAGAACTGTTACCGCATCACGTTAAAGATGTAACTTAGGGAGAATTGAAGTAAGCATGTAGCTACAGCGTATATAAACATTTGTAGCTTATCTCCTAATCACGGTAAATCGATTTTATTACCTATGTTGGAATATACATTTCGCCACCTTTCATATAATCCGGATTACATCCATTTATCATAATTCGAACTACCACCGCGACACTTTAAAGATGAAACATGAATTGAAGAAGAAAGCATGAAGCTACATCATACACAAACAATTGTAGCTTATCCACTAATTACGATAAACGGTTCTATTTACCTTTATTTGAAAATATACTTCTCCATCTTTCATCTAAGCCTAATTACATCTATTTATGTTAATTAGAACGGCTACTGCAGCAGTTTAAAGATGTAACTTATGGTAAATAGACGCAAAATGCACATCACTACAATGCAGATAAACTGCCGTAGCTTAGCTCCTAATTACAATAAATCGCTCCAATTATCCAAGATGGAAAATATACATCGCCACCAGATCTTAGTCCGAATACATCCATTTATCCTAATTAGAACTGCTACCGCACCACTTTAAAGATGTAACTAACGGTGATTTGAAAGAGAATGCCGATAGAGAAACTTCCATAACTTAGCTCCTAATTACGAACACGCTTCACTACGGATTTGGCTTGGTGTTTGCCGGTTACTAGTCGTTGCAAACGAACTCACGTTTTTGAGGAATAGTTCAAATCTGCCCCTACTCAATAAGTATATTTTAAAATTATGAAAAACACTTGAATTTTGCCACCATTTTGGCCGCCATTTTGGATATCTCATCGTGTGGAGTCCTCGCAATTATTTAGAGCATTTATTTTTCAAAATTCGGCACACCTTAAATTAAAACCCTTAAAACGTAGCAATCGACACCACACTCACATATATTAGTACGATTTTGAATTTTTTATTGTGTAGCGGCCACTTTAAAAACAAGACGGCCGCCATGTTGGTTTTTGGACTGGTTTCAGTTGGCACCCCGTCCTAAAAGTTTATCATGGATGTAGACATGAAGTACACCAGAGGTAAAAAAAAAAAAAAACCACTAAGGTTCCCTTGAATTCCGCTTAATTTTACCAGATTTACTGAAATTACTATCCAATTGCCCTTACTTCCCATAGAATTCTGTTCCCATCCTTTTCTTCCACGAATGCTGGTTGTTGTATTTTTTAATTACCTAGAATTTGTCCCCACGAATCCTTTTCCTCCACGATTGCTGGGTTGTTGTATTTTTTTAATTTCTATAGAATTCTGTCCCCACGAATCCTTTTGCTCCACGAATGCTAAAAAAAATTCAACGTGGCGGCCATTTTTTTAATTCAGTTGTTATCCGTTCAAAATTCAAAACAGGCGTGTATGGAAAGGGAACTATCCACCTCAACCTTCCCCAACCCCTCTTCCCATCTCACCCTCCCCCCTCCCCATCCGAGCCTAATAGAGTTACAGATTTTTCAGGCAGCCAAATAAACAACAGTATTGATTTTCAATTACCTGAATCTCGTTGGTAATGTGAGGTGCACTTAAGCTAAATTTCTTGTTTCCATCAAGACAATTTGCTGAAGGCTTTATCTGCACAGCTGACTGCCACTTAAAGATTTAAACACAACTGAAAGGCTTTGTCGACAGATAACTTGGCATCAACACTGATTGATTTATAAACGTGATCAATATTGAAGTTTCTGGTTTGGCCACAGCAAGAAAACGAACTGCAAATTTAACATGAAATAAATAAAATAAGACCCTTAACGACAACAACATCAGAAGAAAAAATGCCACTCTGCAGTTTTAAGTGAACTTTTTAGGTTGCAACAGTGTTGGGCGAGGTTGGGGCGAGGGATAATCGTCTAACTGGAAAATCGCATAATTGGAAGAACGTATACCGTATAACAGTATAACGGAAAATCGTCTACAGGAAATTCGTATAATGGATTATCGTCTAACTGGAACTTCGTATAATGGATTATCGTATAATGTCCCTGCCTCGCTCGCGCTTCCGCGCTCGCTGCTGCTATACATATAACATCAGAAACTGCAGTTAGACGTTGATCCAGTTAGACGTTTATCCATTATACGATTATCCATTATACGATATTCCGTTTAGATGATTTTCCATTATACGATATTCCGTTTAGACGATTTTTCAGATTTTTTATTTATGCAAATATTAGACAGTTATCCCATTAGACGATTTTCCAATTAGACGCTCGTCCGACGCCCCAGCGAGGTTTTCCTTGGCGAGGGATAATCGTCTAACTGGAAGAACGTATAACGGAAAACAGTATAACGGAAAATCATCTAACAGGAAATTCGTATAATGGAAAATCGTTTAATATCCCTGCCTCGTTCGCGCTGCCACGCTCGCTGCGGCTATACATATAACATGAGAAACCGCAGTTAGACGTTAATCCAGTTAGACGTTTATCCATTATACAATTATCCATTATACGATATTCCGTTTAGATGCTTTTCCAGATTTTTTTAGGCAGATTTTAGACAATTATCCCATTAGACGATTTTCCAGTTAGACGTTCGTCCGACGCCCCGCTCGCGCTACCGCGCTCGCTGCGGCTATACATATAACATCAGAAACCGCAGTTAGACGTTAATCCAGTTATTCGTTTATCCATTATACAATTATCCATTATACGATATTCCGTTTAGATGCTTATCCAGATTTTTTATTTAGGCAGATTTTAGACAATTATCCAGTTAGACGTTCGTCCGACGCCCCATTATGGGGTGTTGAAGAGGATGCGTCGTTCTCGGCGATGGATTTATGAAAGGCATGAGGAAGTTCTGCGCACTTCCACTTAACAGTGAATTTTTCCCTTTTTATGGGAAAAATGCTCTTCAAAGGGGAAAAAAATATTAAAAAGGGAAAAGGTGGGGAAAATTTTGCGTTTTATTTGCACGTTGCAGTTTACTCTAGTTACTCACTATCTTCTCTTCATACTCTTCATACAGACCAACCATGTCAAAACTTCTGCTCAAACAAACGCGTGTAGACATTTTAAACTCTTGCCCAACCACAATTTCCAATTTGGTTAGTGTTTATTTCTCGACTGTTGCTCATTTATTAATAAGGCTAAATTCATACAAAAAAAATGTGAGAATACTAATTTTTACAGGTCCAGCCATATACATCACTTCTGGCTGGAACGGCAGGAGGACTAGTGCTAATAAAAGAAGTAGTCGTTTGAATTTTATTAAGGGACGGAAAAAAAGGGAATTTCGCACAGGGAAAAAGGAAGGAAATGTTGTCTTTATTCGGGAAAAAGTGGAAGCACTGCTCGCACCGCCCTCATCAACATGACGGAGCAAATTTTTGAATGGCTACGTACCAACTGCGATACTATTGGCTACAATCAATTACTTATAACGTTAAATAAATATACACACTTTCTGTAAATTATACATATATAAAGGAAAGAGGTAAACAAGCCAAACATGGAAAATCATATCCTAGAAATAACGTAGTACAGTAAGCCACCTTCATGAACCTAGGTTTCGTCGGAGTGGCATGACCCGGATTCGAACTGGAAACTCAATTCGCCGGCCCCAGATCACTGACATATAACGTCTTTACCTTTATGCACGTAGGTTTCGCCCGAGTGGCATGACCCGGATTCGAACTAGAAACTCAATTCGTCGGCCCCAGATCACTGACATAACGTCTTTACCT
>JAHWFP010007836.1:0-11375 GCA_023313725.1 Lithobius niger | reverse complement strand
GGAAACTCAATTCGTCGGCCCCAGATCACTGACATAACGTCTTTACCGCTATAGCCGCTCGTCCACTGGTTTTGAAAAAAAGTTTGAGGGAAACTCTTCATAATCCTTGGAGTGATGGGGAGAGGAGTGGGTACGTATTCTGTCGTTGTTTTCAGTCAACGCGTCAGTCGTGCCACGAGCCCTTTCTGGCAAATTGTAGCGCAGAGAAGCTCGGCCGTCTGCTAGAAAGTCGCGTCCTCCTGATAATCCTAGAATGATACAGATGTGATAGTTAAAAATAAAGTCCGTTCTACGACCATCTCACTAACTTGATTTCTTGATCCATGCCACACTGATCTAACTGGACCCATGGACTCAGTCTTTACTCAGTTCACTGGCTTATAATTTATGTTTTCTGCTTCGTTTTACAAACACCAGACGTTGAGAAACTGGGTCATTTGTTATCTGTTTTAAATAAGTCCAAAGATGTTCGGCATTCTCATAAGTGAGATTGATGGAAGTGATGGAAAAGGTTTGTAACCAAACATATAGATTATGATGAACGACAATGATTTCGAGCGTGCTTCACTCCCTGTGTTTCTTTTCTCTGGATCAGTAATTTACCACGTGCTGAGATAGTTAAAAACCTTGGCGTTTGCTTCTCTTCTGATGTGAAGGTTGAATTCCATTGCAATCATCTTAACCCATAAAATAGTAGGCCTAGTTGCCACTCTTTTGCCAGCGCTGGCCAATAAGCTTTAAACATTGCTTTAACAACGATAAAAACAACAATATCTTTTCCGGCAGAAAAAGAATTTATCGGAGGAAACAATGCAGAAGCAATGGCATAACAATAATGCTGCAAACAACAGTGTCTTTACAAACATGCATTGTACTTGGTTTCATAAAGTCACGTAATCGGGCTTGAGTGGAAAATTATAAAATATCTGTCTGATCCCGGGTTACAGGACTTTCAAAGACACAAAAACTGCGCAGTCGAATTCAGTGCGAAAAAAAAAAGCCCACAGTATATGAAAGACTATGGGGCAAGGTGGCCTGATGGTTAACATGACCGTCTCCAGTGCCAGAGGTCCCGGGTTCGAATCCGGCCTCAGCCACCCCTGGCATTTTCGGGCAGAGAACGGCCCTGTGATGTCTTGTGCTCATGTCGATTGTGGCATGTAAAAGAACCTAGTATTTCCGATAGGATTTACCTAGCAAAATTGACCCTCTCTCCTTCTGGTGCCATGGCTAACGCTGAGAGCTTCAGTACATGAAAGACACCGTCTGCTTCCGGGTAACAGAAATGAATGAAAGATGGTCAAATGAATGACAGGATACATAGATTGAGTGAGCGAAGCAACCTTAGCGCAATTACCCCTCTATAAGTACCTGCATTATTTAAATTACACATTTCACTGTTATGGGGCAGCTGTACTCCTACGTTTGCCTACCTTCATAAATATAGATGTCTTCTCCATCTGGCATTGTACTTCGTTTCATGAAGTCACGTAATCGGGGCTTGAGGTGAAAAACAAAAAAAAAATCTGTCTGCTCGCTCCCGGGTTACAAAGACACCAAAAATGCGCAGTCGGATTCAGTGCGAAAAAAAAAAAAAAAACCAGGCCACAGGACATGAAAGACACCGTCTGCTCCCGGGTACCGGAAATGAATGAAGGATGGTGATACATGATACATGGATTGAGTGAGCGAAGCAACCTTACCGCAATTACCCATCTTCAAGAACCGGAATTATTTAAATTACACACTTAACTGTTATGGGGCAGTTGTACTCCTAGAGTTGCCCGTCTTCATGACTGGCTTTATAGCTAGTATTGTTATAAAGTGCCATATTAGCGAGTCGTTTGGACTGAAAAGTTATTTACTTCCGGTGATCAAACCACCTTGGTTTGGGAGCTTATAGTTTACGTTAGGTCTATCCTCGAATATGCGATTCCTGTCTGGTCCCCATAGCCGGTCCGTGATATTAACAATGCAGAGTTGTTCAAAGGCATTTCAGGCCCACGTCGTCTCAAGGCCCACCTTCATTTGACACATTCTTGTTGTGTGGCCATGTCAATGTTTAGTATGTTTAAAATTCTTTGAACTGCATGGGGACATTCAGACACGAGGGATCCACTTAAACTGGCTGTGGGGCGGGGTCTTAAAGGCAGAAACTGCCACAAATATTTCTTTGCTAACTGTGTTGCGAAAGTGTGGAACAGCCTGCCTGGCGAGTTGGTGATGCCATCTACCCAGAACTTCGTTAAAGCAAAATTACACACAGTGGTTCTTTCTAAATTTCTGACGGTTAATTAATACACGGACGGTTTCTGAACTAAGCTAATTTATTGGTTTTTTTTTACTCATAGCTTCTCTTCTGTATTAACCTTGTTTTGTATTTTATTGCATTTACTGTAGTTTTACCTTTATTTAATGCACGGTGGTGACGTCACGCTAACGCCTACCCATGCTAAAAGTGTATTCGTTATATACCGTTAATCTGAAAACCCACACACGTCATCGTTGGTTAATTTTGATAACCCACACTTTTTTGATAATTTAACACTTTTTTTCGGGGTCTACACGACCCCTGCTTCACCACGTGACATATAATGACCGACTTTGGAAAACTATCGTACGGTACACAACACAAATTCAACCAGCTCACCCCATTGCAACCAGCATAGACACGCACATTTGCAACCTGCTACATTTTTCGTACTAATACGAAAAAAAAAACAACCGCGCTTACTATGCGATGCCCCCACCCATGGAGGAATGGCCCAACCCGGCAACCTTTTGTCACAACGATACGAAAACTAGGCTACTGACACTTTGAAATACACCTAAAAACCTACGAGACTCACAAGCGAATAGTACATTTTATACTCTCATCTTACTTAAACTATTAAAGTAGAAAAATTATAGTTTTACTTTAAAACAAAACATCGGTAGCGAAACGGAACGTCTCTCCCCGTCGTTTCGACTTCGTCACAGGAAGCTTCTCACCCGGAAGCTTCCGTTCAGAAATTTACATAAGCCGCATGTAAAAATTCTTAAATTCGTGACTAACAAATAAAATTTACGAATAAACATCTTTAAAAACTTAAATAAATCCGGTAAGTTAGCTTGACGTCACACCTTAGCATTAAAACACATATCTGTGAACAAGACCCGGTAAACCTGAAATAATTGATCTTTGGCTCGAAAAGGACAGTCCAAATATCTCAGGGTGGCAAAATCACACTCGCGCTAATCACGCTCGTGCGATTTCGCCACCCCTTGATATTTGGACTGTCCTTTTCTCGCAGACGATCAATTATTTCAGGTTAACCGGGTCTTGTTCACGGATATCTATTACTTACTCATTACCTTGGCCAGTTAGCAATCACTCCAACTTTACATTGTTGCCCCTCTTTCTGTTCTCTTTTTTACCCCATTCTTTTACGTTTTCTGCCATTAACCCTTTGTTGTACATCGTCCTGTTAAAGGGGCCGCAACTGGACGGCCAAAGACTAAGTCCCAACGCGCAATGCAAGCTTTGTGAGGGGTCCCCGGGGACCACGAACAAAAAAAGCAGCAACAACCCAGTGGTCAGCGTCTTCGTCTCCAAAGCAAGTGAACGCCGGCTCGAATCCCACGACCGACCTAAAAAAATTATATTTATGTTCGTTGAAAAAAGGTAGAGACCGGAAGTGAGTTGACTTTGGCATGCACTAGTGAATGGTGAAGTGAGTGAAAAGCTTCAAAAAGAACATAATATGACATATTTTTCTCATATCATTAAAAACCCGATAATTTGTAAGCAGATTAAAGCTGCCAGACATAAAGACACAAATAAAATTTAGTTCAAGATTCCAAAATTTACCTTTCGGAATGTTAAAAATGAACTGATCTTCCCTACTTGTTTTTAATATTGAAAACAGTCACACATTCTATACTGAATTTCCTCTTCCATTTCTTTTATTTATTTCATCAGGTTTGAAGTTCAAATCTTGAATAATATTTAAAACAAACCTAATGGGCAGGGTGTGTGTGTGTGTGGGGGGGGGGGGGGGGCATACCATTAGCACTGCACCGGTTCAGTCCCGAAAAAAGACCCTTATCACAATTTCGACCAAATTGTTGTAAAATTACATGAATTTAAGAATATTTCAGATGTATCACATGCTTCATCCAGCGCGCAAACTTGAGTACGTGTTTGCTGCTTTCTTCTAGCTTTCCTTACTCTTTGGGAGGGGGCTCGTTTCATCGGCTCCTGGTCTTACGTCGCTCTTTTTCCCTTCCTTTTTTGCTACAAGTAGCTTTATTTAGATTGTTTCGTGAATACTGCCCCCAACCCCTCCCTCCATGTCCCCCTTCCCCCTCCCCTCCCTATGTCTCTCCCCCTTAATACCAACTTTTCTCTTGTGAGAGCCGAACGCCTGGCTGCTGGTCACAACTTTCAGTCAAAGCCCTCTGAGAAACGTCAATAAAATCGGAGCCATGAGATAACTCCACATCCAATCCATTAGTTAGCCAACCTCAGCTCCCGATTCACAACATGGCTTGCTCGACACAATAACTGTTTACTCCTCTTTGCTTTTACTTTTAGCTGTGAAACTTAGGCTTACAGTGTAAGAGTCGTATCCAAGAACCAGAGAACGCCCGTATAGGCGTTAAATTAAATTAACTTAAATTATGCAAAGATACGAAAAACATTAAAGGCTAAATTACGTCAATCTAGATACACGCTAGTGTGTCGCGCCAAGTTATGCAACAAACATCCTGGAAAAGTGCTTGAAAATCTTGAAAAGTTATACATACATGTTTTATCAGTCGGGTGATGAATGGAAAGTGGACGACGTGACTGAAGAACACTGAAAAAAATTATCCAACAAAATAGTCGAGTGTGTATAGCCTTACATTATTCTTCCTTTGTTTGGGCATGACATGTTTTGAAATTTGGGCGCTGGCTTTAATTGGTTTAAGTGCATAATGGTTGGATACAGGAGTAAGGTTTCACGTGGAATAAACAGCATAGCAATACCCCAGTATCTGAAACCTTACAGAAAAATTTATTAGTGCTCCTTTGCTGTTTTGACTTTGGATCAGTGAAACATTACCTTAAACATCAAACGAGTTTTTTGTTTGTTTTCTAATTCAAGCTACGTTGGCATGCCATGCAACTCATAGATTAGCTTGTTTTAATATTTTCTATCTTATCTACGGTTTACGCAAAGCAATATTGAAACAAACCCTTTAATTGTCAGTCTAGGTCTTGCATATATTGTTTGCTGATTGGCATTGTTGCATAATAACAATGTTTAAAACAATGTAAAATAATCAATCTGGTCGTTTGAAGCTCCCTGGTTAGATTGCGAGAGAGCGTCACTATGGATAGTGTCCCGGACATAATGAATATAAGGGGTGTTCCAGCGTTGATTACGGTGGCAGACCGCGCGCCGCGCTGCTTGCATTGTAGCATCTAAGGCCATTTTGTCCGCTCGTGCGTGAGCATTGAATGTGTGGTGTGTGGGTGCTACCATGACCCTCGCGATCTGTGTACCCACCTACGCGCGATCTCGATAGCCAAAGGGCAGCAAGAATGTATGGTGGTAAATGGAGAGGATCTTGTAGGACAACAAGGGGGAGGTTCTATAGAGCCAGAGCATGTACCACCTCCAGCTTCACATGCAGCGAGTGTGCGTCCTGTAATGGTGGCGCCTTCGACGTCACACGCAGGTGTAATAGACGTTACACAGGATGGTGTGGATGTCTCTAGCAGTGATTCCGAAAGTATGCAGTTGGTAGCTGCTGTTGGAAACGTGCCAATTAGCGAAGAAAAAAGCAAGCAAACGATGGAGAGCAGGTACCAGTGCTTGGATGTGCTCCAGAGGTGTCATTGGTGCCAGATGAAAGTAAGAATGCGGATAAAGTAGCTGATACAGTTGCAGATATACGTATGAGTGATCAATGTGACGTAGACCCGCGAGTTCAATAGTGTAGTCATAGTTGTGAGTCAATAGAAATACCAGTGAGTTTCGACAGTGTGCCGCAAGTGCAGTCCACGCCCGATGTGTGACAACCGGCGGAGCAAGATTGTGCAGCCACAGAGTCACAGGTGGAGGTGTATGAACGAGGGAAAGATGAGTCAATGCAGGTGTTAAGTTGTGTCTAACCTAACCAATCAGATTAACTTGTGAACTATCACTTGGCGCATGGCATGCTCGGGGTCTGTGCGGGAAAATTAGTGAAGTTGAGAATATTTTAACATATGTTGATATTTTGGCCATACAGGAGGCATACATTACAGAAGGTATTTCATATATTTCGCGTGTGGATTGTATCCAGTCGCATCCCAACTCAAATGTTAAAGTTTTTGTTAAATGGAAAGTCCCTTACATGGCTCTTTCGCTGAAACGAATTCGGGAGATCGATGCATGTGCCATTAAGGTGTGGATGGGCAACAGGTGGGTGACGGTTGTTTTTTTGTATGCTTCACAGAGAGCAACTAGTATAATGTGGCAGACTTGGTTGTGTCAATTCCAGCCCCCTTGTGTGATGGCAGGGGATTTTAATGCGCATCATTTTGCTTGGGGTTCGTCACACTGTGACAATAAAGGTCGTGGGTTAGTGCAGATTATCGAAAGTCTGGGACTCATGATTATTCGAAATCAGGGGCCAACGTTTACTCAGATGCAAGCAGGGAGACGGCAAGAATCAACAATTGATTTCTTCATCTGCTCGCCCGAGATAGCTAATGCCATTTGCCTTGCTGTCTCGGACGATCTTTGAGGAAGCGATAATATCCCTATTGTGTTGCATCCGATTTCCAGAGAGGGAGGTGCATGCAGTAAAACTGCTGGATGCAGGCACCCGCAAGTTGATGATGGTGATTTTGGAGAGTGGAATATGAAACTTGGTTTGGTAAAGCGTAAATGTGCCGCTAGCAATCTACGAAGTGAGCGTGGCAGGCCTGTATGGTGGACCACAACATGCAACAGAGCTGTCAGGGATAGCCGACAGGCCTATCGCAGGTTGAAACGGTTTCCATCAGATGAGGCGTGGATTTGTTATTGAGCAATTGTGTGTGAGTCAGAGTATATACTACGTATGGAGAAAGCGCAGTATGGTGCTAGCGTCTGTGAGGCAGTTTCTACTGCTGGTTCTGTGGCGCAGGCCTGGAGAGCACTTCAACCGCATGATGGGAAAGCCTCCGTTACATGGGATTATAAGCAGTTGCCCTCTGGAAATCCTGGTGGCCGGGTGCTAAGTGGGGTATCGCTGGTGCACGCGTTCAACCTTTGCCCTTCCTAGTGGTGCCAAGCCACCTGGTAGTGTTGAAGAGCGGCAGTGCCAAACAGAATCTGATATTCCGCTTCAACTCTCTGAGTACACCAAGGCCCTGGCTAAGTGCAAGCTTGGTAGTGCTACTGGTGTAGACAGGATTTTGTATGCTGATCTGCGCGCTTTGTCAACGGATGCTGCTACTGAGCTACTACAGCAGTTGCAGAGATTTTTTGACGGTGCACAACTCCCGTCATCATGGCTGTTTACGATTTTGGTGCCAGTTCACAAGAGATGTAGTGTGCGGTCCGATCTAAGGAATTACAGACCCATTGCACTCTTACCATGTATACGTAAAATCTATGTACGAATGTTGGTCTTCAGGTTAAGCTGCCACCTAGAGTACCATGACTGTCAAAGATTCAATTTGGTTATAGGCTGGACCGTAGAGCACAAGATGCTATCCTGTATCTCTTAACCAGCATTAGTGAGGCATGGGCACAGGGACTCTCGGTTTTGGTTGTATTTTTAGACATACGCACGGCACATATGATACTGTGAGTATGGCATGGGTTGGGGAGTCGCTGCAACGTACGCAAGTTAGGCAAAAGTTGGTGGGTGCGATACAAGCACTCTCGGCGAAAAGATCATTTGCGACAAGAGTTGGTGTGTATTGGTCATCTGCAGCATCCACGACAGAGGGCTCCCTCAGGGAAGTTGTCTGAGCCCTGTCCTGTTTGCTGTAGCGATAAATGACATCTTGCTGGAAATGCAACTAGACACTAACATAGCGTGCTATGCAGATGATGTCACGTTGTGGTTTGTAGGTGAGACTTCGATGAACTAGCACGGTATGCTCAGAATGCGGTTGAGCGTATTGAGCAAAGACTTGCTGATCGTGGTCTTTCACTCGCTCCTGCGAAAACGGAGATGGTGTAGTTCGCAAGCCGAACGGGAAAGGCAGTCTTTGTCAGAAATAACTGTTGGAGACGTTACGGTGTGCTTGAGTGATACAGTCAAATATTTAGGAGTTTGGCTCGACAGTGGCCTAAAGTGGACTGAGAATACGACGAGGCTGAGGGAAGGGGTAGAACAGCGTGTGCCCATATTACGGGCACTGTCTCATCATCGCATGGTACCGAGGAGATTTCTGCTTGCAACGGATGCATGTAAGGTCATTCATGGATTACCATCTCCCCTTCCTGGCAGAGTCAAAACGCCATCTTCATACTCTACAGGTAGCGGTGAATAAATGTGTCCGAGTGGTGACAAGATGTTTGTTCACAACACCAGTTCAAAGTCTTTGGGTGGAAGCCTGTGAGCCACCAGTGCATCACTGGGCGGACGAACTGCTAACGTCGCGTAATATCAGTTGAGGTGCTCATGATCTTGTAGCTGCTGTGTTGTGTGACTATATGTCGCTTGAGAGCGACTTGAGTGTGAGACTTGGGGTGGCGAGACGTGGTGTACGGCTTCTGTGCAGTTCTTTTGCAGAAGAGTCGTGGCGTGTTGCCACTGTTTTGCCACCCTGCCCATGGATGTGGTGTCCAGCGATTGCTGGGGTGTTCGTGAAGAGGGCTGCATATGCTTGCAGCGTCTTTTGTGACGCATCCTTTCAGGCTCAAACACAAATGGGTGTGACTGGAGTCTGGATCCCAGACCTGAAAGTTGTGGTGACCAAGAGCAAAAGATGTGTGTTATCCAGCTATGTGTGTGAGATGGTTGCTAGCTCGGTTGCTTTGGACTTGGTAGCGGATTTGCAGCTGTCAGATTTTCAGTTATATACTGACTCGCGTGCCTCTATCCAAGCGTTACAGCAAGCACTGCAATCTTTTACAGTTTCGGATTCATTGCGGTTTAGCATCTGTTGGAAGCTGTGGACAGCAATGCAACGGAGTTATCCATCTATTGAGTGGGTTAGGATCATTCAGGAATTCCAGGCAATGAGAAGGCGCATAAGCTTGCAAAACTGGCATGTTGGGAGGAGGGGTAGAGAAATTGTGCTTGTTCAGTCTGCGCCTGCACTTAAGCCTAGGTTGCGCCTGCGGACGTAGCGGCAATGGAACCAGGAGTGGGCTGTGGCGCATACTGGACGCACGTTGCATGCGATTTGTCGAGTGTGTTCTTGTAAGTCGCCTATAAACAGTTTGCCGTACTGGGAAGCCAGTATTGTGTCGCGATTGAGGACAGGGCATTGCCTCTTGCAATCACACAGGAAACGGATGGGCTGGAGTTTGACTTCAGCCTGTCTATGTGGTGTTGAAAGTACTGTGTCTCATCTCTTGTTACAGTGTGCCGTATGGCACGAGGAGCGTAAAATCTTTTCAGCATGGGTTGACGCAACTGCATCTATAGGGGAACTCCTTGCATGCAGTAGCACAAAGGATGTGCCGCGGCCTAGGAGTGCGAAAGACTGGTACCTTCATCTGACTCATCCTTCCCTCTGACATGCTTGACGTTTACCTGAATGCTTTGCTGGGGTTTGATCGGGCCCCACATGAAGGTGACTCTCTCTCTTCTGTGCCACCTGTGCTCACACCAGCATACGGCAATATTGTGGTACTGATGTGAGGGACTGATGTGAGCAGTGAAGGCATTATGGTCTCACTGTGTGGTTACAGTGTGCAATAGTGGACAGCTTGACTGGGTGTTTCCTTGTACACAGTGGGAATTGAAAATCGGATACACAGTTTTGCTGGCTAGTGCGTTTTAACAGCATGTGAGTTAATGTTAGAAGAACACTGCGTGGATGTCAATTACGGTCTGTAAAAAATGTTGTTGTATTGTATTATAATTTAGTTAGAGTGGGCGCATGGCTATGGGCTGGGACTCCGAATAAAGGCAATTGACTCCCTAACCCCGGAACTAGTTGAAAAATTAGAACAGACCTTATGGAAAAGGCACATTTACAGAGCAATACCTGTAAAATGAGCTAATAACCAGCTTTATGGGGCAAATAATTTGATATGTAGAGATAGTAGTAGAAACGTGTCGTGCCAACAACAAGAACCTCAACAACAACAACAAGCCAAAAATGAAAATCACGATTCCAGCTCAAGTCCAGATTTCCGGTGTGACAAACCAGAAATTAATAAAAGTTCGGACACATGTTCACCAAGTCCAACAAAGCTTGTATTAAATTGATTGGAAAATATTGAAAGACAGCAGAGAAATTAATCTACCGCGTTTACTAATAGGTTAAGCCATTCCTTAGCAAACG
The DNA here is from genome assembly GCA_023313725.1 of Lithobius niger. Taxonomy (NCBI): domain Eukaryota; kingdom Metazoa; phylum Arthropoda; class Chilopoda; order Lithobiomorpha; family Lithobiidae; genus Lithobius; species Lithobius niger. The sequence goes on along the minus strand of JAHWFP010007836.1, from coordinate 904 downwards.
TGCAGTCTGATTGTGGTAAAACACGAACAGCTCTGAGCACAATTCACGGTGTAGTCGTTCAAGTCATGTCTGAGGTGTGAACTATGATGGAAAGGACGGGTATAATACTTAAGGGATCTTTTCGGGGGGATTCACAAAAGCCTGATGCATTCCCGATCAGAACCTTGAGTCACACAATTGCTGTGTAACATTTTTTCTACACTACGATGAGACAGTGTTACCAGATGGGTAACAAACATGTTTGTCATGGTGAAAATACGGTTCAAAATAACGCTTCAGTCAAAAACACATGACAATAGTTCTGTTGCAATGCCCCCGCATTTTCACCGGGTCAAGCATATGTCAAAGTAAAAACCTCCATCGTCTTTTCACAAAAGTATTCGTAGAATTTTGGCCAATATGTCTGTCGATTACACACAAAAATCTGTAGAGGTGAAAAAATGATAATTTCGCCTTCCTCACATAATTATACTTCTTTTGCGATGCATGTATCAAGTTCACCACAGTGATCATTATAGCACTAAGGAAAATTGGAAATTAAGCCAACAGCGAAAATCATACACAAGAAATAACGTAGTTCAGTAAGCCACCTTTATGCACTTACGTTTCGTCGGAGTGGCATGACCCAGTTGAGGATGTGGCCATGGCCAGTTGAGGATGTGGCCATAGCGACTAAGGCGCTATGCAAGTGATCTGGGGGCGAACTGGGTAGCTGGTTCGAATCCGGGTCATGCCACTCCGACGAAACGTAAGTGCATAAAGGTGGCTTACTGAACTACGTTATTTCTTGTGTATGATTTTCGCTGTTGGCTTAATTTCCAATTTTCCTTAGTATTATTTCCAGCGATTTATGTCTATTTATTTATATCATTATAGTACGGCGCCAACAGCAGCTCGTGTACCT
>JAHWFP010007835.1:101602-117219 GCA_023313725.1 Lithobius niger | reverse complement strand
CCATTTTGGCAGTCTTTAATATTTGTGACTGCCATCATAAATGGTTACAGCACCCAAATTTTCCTTCCTATGATGTGCAGCAATAATTCTGGTGCAGTAAAGTTTGGTTTTGTGTTAACTTGAATCATGTACTTTATGAGGAAAATGGCTGTCATTTTGGGGGCGGCTCTTCCTCTCGCTCGTTAATGTCATCTTAAATGTTTACAGCACCCAATTTTCGTGTCTTATTATATGCAGCCATGAATCTGGTACACTGAATTTGTTTTGACGTTAATTCCAACCATGTACTTTATGAGGTAAATGGCGGGCAGTTTTGGTGCAGGTCTTCCTCTTTAATGGCGTCCTAAATGGTTATAGCAACCAATTTTTGTGTCTTATTATATGCAGCCCTTAATCTGGTACACTGAAGGTTGTTTTGACGTTAATTTCAACCATGCGCATTATGAGGTAAATGGCGGTCACTTTTGGTGCGGGATCTCCTCTTGCTCTTTAATGGCGTCTTGAATGGTTTTGGCGCCGGATTTTCGTGTCTTATTGTGTGCAGCCCTTAATATGGTATACTAAAGATTGTTTTGACGTTAATTTCATCCATGTACCTTATGAGGTAAATGACGGTCATTTTTGTGGGTCTTTTAACCCCCATATGCCCCAAAAGCGTCCAGTTTGACTCGCAAGACCCGGATATTCTTAAAAGACTTACTTTTCCGCAGATAATCCAACAGTCAAAACATGTGTACCGTATGACGTAGATATTTCGGCGTGGGCTCTTGCTCTAAAGCAGTGACGAGGAGAGCAGGCAACAGCAACAGTCAAGAGCACAATTCCATTTTGTAAAAGTACAAGCGAATCACGTTTAACATTTTTTCAATAACAATCAATAAATAAATAAAAATAACGTCAAATAACTGAAGGATTTACATCATTCCAATTTTTCATTAAGTTTTTTGACTCCAGGTTCACAACGACTCCAAGCAACCTGCTTTGCTGACCAATAGGATCAGACTATGGTCAACCCACAAAGTCTACCTATGCAACTCTGCTCACCATGTCAGTGAGGTTGTGTTGTCATAATAACGTACATGGACCACTTCAGATAAACAAGCAAAAGGTCCCATGTACTAATTTAACTTTCTACGAAATCAGTTAAAAAGTTACCTGATATTGGCTCAAAACTACACCATGAGCGTAAAAATGATGACTGATAGGATTGACTCTACGCTCTCTAGGAGGTTGTAATCGACGGCTAATATCGGCAATGGCAAACACGATGAGTGACGAGAACACCATGAACATACACGTAAACATCCAGATGTCAAGGGCTTTAATATCTGCAACAGGTGGTAAGTCTCTTTGCGCAGCACTGAATTGGGTTGACAGCGTTAATAGAGTTGTAAGCCCAAGGGCAACTCGGGGGGCAGCCGACGCCACATCCAACCAGAACGATACCCAAGACAGCATAACAATTAAAATGGATGGCAGAAAAACGAGCATGATGTGTTGAGCAAAAACACGCTGAAATGCAAACTGGCAGAGCTTGGTGTGTAGGTGAATGACTTCGCCTATGTGCGTTTGCACTGAAAAGGTATTGAAAATAAAATATTATTAATTTTATGTTTCGAAGATTACGCTGTTCTTCTCACAAATAACAAAAATAACAGAAATGCGGTAATAGGATTTTATATTCATCCAACAACTTTGCACAGTATACGATTTGTACATCACTGTTAATGGAGAAGTCCACTTCAGCACCATTATCAATTCAAACAAAACTGTCTATTTGCAAACCTTCAAGGGTCAAGTCGTAGGATAATGTACTGACGTATCACACTTTAAAAATGACAAATTTAATCTGTAACTCTCAACTCTATAACTCTGTAACTTCATTCTTGTGATCCCAACGGAGCTGTCTCACATCCACTTCAGATGTGTCTAAAATTATTTACTTACTTCCACTGATCCACCGAATAACATCATTCAACTGGGATTAATCACTAGGGAGGCGTTTTGGAAAAAAACCCTTTTTTGTAATTTTTTATTGACATGGTGTAAAAAGTTCTTCTTGGGCATCACTATCACACACAAAAAAATTTCATTGCTCTGGGTTCATGTCTTCAGATGCCCCAAGGGCTTCAAGTTTAACATTGTACGGCAATGGGCGGAATGGCGGAAAAATCAAGCGTGATGATTTGACTGGTTTAAAATCTAATTTTGAAGATTATCATCTCATTTTGTTCTATCAGAAATTCTATTAGCTCACGGTATTTACAAAGAAGTTCATTATTCTGAAAAACTTTTGAGAATAATTTAGCATCGAAAATTGACTAAACTGGCCTTTTAGCAATTTGGGCCCATAACACTACTACTTGCACTATTGCGCAGAATTTTTTTTTCTTGTAATTTACGACTACATTTCTTTGCTCTGAATATTTTAAATGAGATAATTTTAAAATTAAAGTTAAAACCAGTCAGATCATCATTTTTGCCTTTTTCTCCATTCCTCCCATTGATGCACAATGTTAAACTTGAGGGCCTTTGGGGCACCTTAAGACATGACCCCAGAGTGATGACTTTTTTTGTGCGTGAAAGTGACGCCCAAGAGCAATTTTTCCACACCCTGCCAATAAGATATCCCCCCCCCCCAAAAAAAAAAGTTTCTACACTCCACCCTATTAATCACACCTACAAGAACATACAGTTTTCTTACACTCTACATTTCCTACATTATATTCATCTCCGCCAACCTGAATCTATCAGAGTTACCAAGAAAATTTCAACCTGTTGGCGACCAAGCCCTGGCCCATTTAGCTTCTACGAACAGTGCGCAGAATTGTTTTGTAGAATTCCCTGCAAAACTTGCCGTAAATCTACAGCGGCAATACCAATGAGCTTAATCATCGAATTTCTGACTCATATAAGACATCGATTGCAATAAACCTGACGGATCCTAGACCGAGAATACCAAGCACGTGACAATCATGTTTTGGTGGCAGGCCTGTACTTCACATTGAAAAATACTTTCGTTTTAGATTTAACTTTTACGCCTCTGAAATTTTTCACAAGCAAAAATCAGATAAAGCTAGTGAGACATTAGCATTTAGGTCACTAACAAAATGGTAGAATGGAAAAGTTGTGCAATCCTTTTGTACGGAGGAGGCCGCAGGTCCGAGTCGAATATTTTACATATTATTAAATGTTTTTTTTTAAATATTAATTGCCTGCACCATTTTAATTCTTTCAATTTGAAAGCATATTTTGAATATCTTATTATTTGTTAAGCTTCCCAATTAAGACGTGTACCGAGTTGGTTTTGTGAATACTAGTACTTGAGTGCAAGTTTTTATTTCAATATTATCCCTACAGTTTTCAAATTTTTTTCGTTGGGGGATGGAGTAACGTAACCCGCAAAAAAATGTTGATGTTTTTGAGTTATAACACGATGTCAGGGGAGGAAACTAAGCAAGCAATATGGCTAGCTCAAGCTGCAAAATTATAATGTGGGCAACCACATTTTTGTTGGGAGGCAATGAGGCTTAATGGTAGGTCGACAGCAGGGTTATTAGCGTTAAGCTCAGTCGCAGTGCAGTGGTCCGGATTCCCACTGCGCCACACATTAGAGAGATGTTAAACAAACCCCAAATCCAGATCTTATTATAGATTTGTACCTCCTGCAAATATTAAAAAACCCCGGACAAAAGGACAGACTTATTAGCGAGACAGAGGATTACAGAAGGCGATTTCTGTAGCAAGATGACCTCTCAACAATGGCGAGGTTTGTCTAATCTGCCTCCTAACCAAAAATGAAAGTACTTAATTTGAAAGATAAGTATGCAGTGAACATCTATGCTAAACAGGAAACAAGACAAATGCCAATAAAATTCTACATAAAGATAAAATATCAAACAAGAACAATAAAATTGGTAAACACATAAATCAGAACAAGAAGAAAGAAAGCAAGTTCTTACGTACTTTTGGCTACTTTCCTTACTTTGGTGGTGTAATGAACTTCCAGCTGAATCCATAGAGCCAGAAATAAAATGGGAATCCATATCGTGCTTCTGCGAGTGTTGTCTTCAGCTACCTCTTGTTTTTCTGCGACCCTTTGGCGCATGTTCTGTTTTCTTTCTCTCCTGTTGCTCTTAGCCGCATCTTTCATATTAATTTTCTGTGGCACTTAAACCACATCTGCTTGACTTGTGCTGTTACCCAGTGTCGGACTGGCCAGGTCGGCTAGTCAGCGATTGCCGAGGGCCCAAGGCCCCGAGCCAGGGCTCAAGACCTGTAAATGTTTGGAAAGAAGTACGCAGGCTGCACGCGACACGGCTGTCCCATTCATTGGATCATACTACAGAGAGCAGTAGGCGTGCATCTTGTCGGTACCAACTTATCAGTGCACTCTTCGTGATTTTATTCAGTAAAAAAAAGGTAAAAAAAATAGTAGCACAGCTATAATCAGAAATAAGCGCAACCCTTTTTTGTTTAGCATTTATTTCTTTGGTGCAACGTTAAGGTATTTAAAAAAATTACCTTCTATTAAATAAATGGGGGGGGGGCTTTTTCATTATATACAGGGGCGTAGAGACTGGAGATCGGGGAGCCCCCCCCCCCTCTAGTTTGAGAAGACATAGAATTGGGAATGTCGAGTTGCACAATCAGATAAATTTTTTCTGCAAATTCCCGTTTCCATAAATAGTGGTTAATTATCATCAACATTCGGTCAGTTTGAAAGTCAAGTTTACGATGAGGGTTTATTTTTCATTAGTTTTGACTGCACTTCTATGTAGCACGCGAATGAAACGCTGCCCCTGATCGTTTTTGGTAGCTTCCCTGCAGTTCTCCTCCCAGCCCCGAGACTTTGGAGGAAAGAAGATACTTAATTAGTTATAGTTCTTCCAGGCACGAGACTGATCCCGACATTGAAGGCAAAAACAACTCTAAGATACCCTAAATCAAGGGAGAAAAAATGAATACGGTGTATTACGACTTCAAGCTTTTCTCCTATAATACCTCAAATTGTTTTGTTCAAAACTGAGTAAAAGGTTTCACCTTTCGATAGTCCAAAAAAAACAATTTTCTGCCTCCGGCAGGGGGCAAACAGCATTTCATCGTCATTCATTATAGCCTAAAATTTTAAACTGAACTCGATTAATTTAATTCGAAAAGCAAATATCTAGAAGAAACATGATTTAGTCAGAAGTAAGCTTTGCCGTAACTTACCATCCTGAAGAACGAATAAGAAAAATCACCAAAATTTGCTTGACAATTTGTTGCAAATATGCTCACTGGAAGCCAGAAAATGGTAGAAACAGATACTAAAATAGCGGAAAATACTTCAGCTTTACCAAATGGGGTAAAAATTCTATGGTAAAATAGTGGTCCCTGAACATAAGTATGTAAAAGGGTGGAGGGGGGAGAGGGTACTTTCAGGAGCTGCGTACCGAGGGCCCTCAAGGGGGCCAGTCCAACACTGCTGTTGTTCCCTTTGTACCCCTTTGCTGATATGTTTAATTGTTGTATATATGTAGCATTTCAACCATGTGTAGTACTCGTTTGCCAAAAACCGGTTAGATTTGTAAACTGTGGGGTCAAATAGCCGATGTGTTTAGGCGCCCATTGCTTGTACACCTGTTACAAACTCATTTGATCAAGTATTCCTCCAGGGAGGAAGTTATCAAGTTTCACTAGAGGATAATCTGGAGCGGCAAGACTACAGGAGAGCAAATTATGATGTTAGAAATCTCTTCTTCGTACTTCGTTTCGGCGCATCTGTAACTCCCTGTTCCAAGAGGTAGTGGTTTCCAGAATATTGATATTTTCAATATTAGGGTTGATTGTTTTTTAAACGGGAAGAGGTTTTATGTAACTCAACTCTGGCATGCACCAATATAATTCAGGAGCTAATAAATGTAAACCCGTCCGTAGAGCGTGGGAGTATCCTCATTGTAACTGTCACTTCATGTTTCATCCCTTGTCGCAAGGTCGTCAGGGAGTTTTGTTTCCCTGATCCACACCAATTGATTCAACATCGCCAGAATTTTATTTCAACAAAGTAATGCTAAAAGATGTCAACTTTGGGTCATGTGCGGGAACGGGCATTCAGTCAGGGGACGGAACACTCGATTTCTGCCCTAGTCGGCCTTGGGTTGAAAAAGACATTAGCTTCATCGCTTTATGTCCATGGAGCACTGAAGCACGTGGAGGTGCTGTATGAGTTTCATTAGGTTGATTAGTCCAATTATCTGTTCTACGATAGTCCGATTAGTCATAGCACAATTGGTATTTTTGCACGTATCAAATAGGTTAAAATCTATTCAGCATATATTAAAGAGGGTGAGCCAAGACAGTAGTTAGGACCAGTTGTTCCATGTTTGGTAGCTTGCAGGGTCGCCACCAAGAACAAGACATGGTTTGCAACATTCAATATCCCATCAAAACCAAAATAATGTAACCTAACTTGAACCTATTTCATTTATTTAATTTAATTCTCATTCTTCATTCAGTGATGATTAAAGAATACATTATTTTGGTTTTGTGGTACAGTAACTATTTTTCACCTCCATTGTCATTGTACGCTGATGAATATCACTTGCTGATTTCCGTTTTTCTGGCTCATCGGAATGCTTATCAGAATAATTATGCAAACCCTGATTGGCTGATAAGTCACTTTAACGTTCCTTTCCCTCTGACAAAAAAAAGAACATACTTGGTATTATAACTTACTTGTACTTGTGGGTCCGTCGTTAATCGTAAATGACGTCAGACGAAAACCAGGAGGAATGCCAATTTCTTCCGTGACTGCATCTGTTCCTAGTCTCAGTACGACGGGTCGAAAAGGTTTGTATTTTGAAGCTACAGGTTAAAGAAAAAAAATAGACTTGCTGGCAGCTACCTCTTTGACACCATATGGATTGGTAACTAGTCCAAATATTTCAGACTATTTTTTACCTAAATAATTCCATAAAATAATATATTAGAAATCGTAAGGCGCACTATACTGTTCTAGTTTCATCAGTATTCGTCAATTAGCTTTCAGGACGCCACATGGAGCGTGCTTAACTAAATTATTTTAGGCTGAGTTGTATTGCATGTGTGACGTACTCATGTATAGTAGGAACATAGAAGTCACACTAGTTTTAGTTTCTTCAAATTCAATCCTGTCCTTTTCAGGATATCAGGATTTTTGCAGTGAGTTAATGGGGTAAGTATAGATTTCAGCAGTGCTAATGATATAACAAACTTTCGCTCCTTTGCGGATTTACCATTGGTTGCCATGGTATCTGCTATCGTTTTTTTTACAGAAAAAGGAGACATAGTTACATGAACGGAAAAACACACAGAAAACCACGGATTTAAGCAATTGTTTTTTTGGAGCCACGAGTTGTGAAGTTTAACAGATAAATTGGCTAAAAGCAAGAAAGAACTCGTTTAAAAATTATTTTGTAGCAACAAATTAATCTGTTGGAGTCTGGTGCTCCGTCTTACACAGATGTTCGGGGAAAAAATGTCCCTGGCAGGTGTTTCCACCAGAAATAATTCTAGTGGCGCGAGAGATTGGTTTACATGTTAAAATAAAGGCTTTATTCGTTGGTATTCGCAAAAAAGGGGAAAAGGTTAAAGGTTCGAAAATGGAGGCATCAAGAAGCAAAAAGAATGCGTTGCGCAAACTGATTAGAAACATTTTGGATTGCCTGCGTAGCTGATTTGCTCCGAAATCTGTCACTCTCGTAATGAAGGAGTGACTCAGGGAGCTTGGATTATACGTAGCTTTGATAGGGTGGACCCACTTACTATTAGGCTGTACCGCGAGAAACCGTGCGAGAGTTTGGGAGCTGCTCTACCATACAACAAACGCGTCTGGCGTCTCTGCTCCCATTTCGCGCCATTTTACCGATTCTTGCATCTCATTGGCTTTTGATTTTGCTGATGAATTGACACAAAATTGGACCAACAAACGAACGAGTACTTATCATCAAACGTAAGTCGGACCGCTCCAGTGTGTAAATTGTTTAAAAGTGCATTAACCTACCAGTACAATCGACAATGCGACTGAAAATAGCAACGTTTGTTATCAGACGGAGAGCACCGCCACAAGCAATCATCGTAAAGCATGTTATTGTTTTGGTTTCAACGTAACGACGTCAGCTACTCTCGTCTTGGGTAATCTGGTAAGAATTTGTCGTTTTGTTTTAGTAATGTGTATTTTAACTTTCTGCAAAGATTGAACGATCAGATATTCCATAATTATTCATTAATTTCGTTAAAAACTACTCGCTAGTTGAAACAAACCTTTTTGTTGTTTTCGAAAAACCAAGTTTCGTCTGCTTCGAGGATTGGTTTGGGAGCAAAAGCGTCATCAACTGAATCTCGCTCATGTATACTTTACCACGGGAAACAGCTGCGCTCTAGCTCAGACGCGTTCAACTGGTGGGTCCACCCTATCAAAGCTACGTATAATCCAAGCTCCCGGGAGTGACTTAGTTTCGTGGAGCGATGAAGTGATATTGGTGTTTGCAGTGGTGACTGCAGGGATTCCTTTGAAGAGCAAATCTTCATCATCATTTTTTTGGGTGGAGATTTTTGTACCTAAAAATGTTTTGTTTTTGTTTCTTTTTAGTCTTTAAATGTTTAAAATCGCTCTTAGTAATGATTGCATTTTAGGATTTGCTCACTACCTTACTGTTATGCTGGGCGATTGTTCATTATCTTCTAATTGCAGGATTGTTCTCATCACTAATAGGTAATTTTTACACCACTGCCCTGAAATTAGTTACCCTATGTTGAAAATCCCTATTTATTCCCGTTTCAGAAGATTATTTGATATATTTCTCATCGAAGATGGGTAAACAATTATTAGGCATTTCTTCCACGCAAACAATGGTGATAAGTATTGGAATAAACGTTACTGTCTTGTAAGCCTTTTTTACGCCACGCAAGTGTAACATATGACTCTGAAAAAAATCGCATAAATTTTGCTCTGTCAAAAAAAAAACAATATGCTTATTATTATGATTATTATTAATTGACTAGCTGTTTATCCATCCACGAATATTATGTAAAAATATTGAATGTGTGGTATGAATTCTTAAATTCATATAAAACAAAAAGTATTACCTAGAATGTCAAAAGGGACACCGCTGCCCCCCTGAGACAACATGACTTATTTACACAGCTTAATAGCACGGCGCATGCCACTTATGTAAACTTCGTTTTATTTGTAACCCGTAATAATGTCGTGGTCATTAGACTGATTGAGGGATAATCCAGCTACATGGTTTTACACCTGTTTGTATAACAAACGGACCACGTCTTTGAACCGTGCTTTATTAGACATTTGAACCAGTAAGAGTGTCTGAAAATATGTCGTTGCAAAGTTAAACTGTTAAGCGGATTTTAAGTTTGCTTTTTTTAGTGTAGCGAAAAGTATTGTTATTTATTAAATTGACATAAAACTGAATTATACTTGGTTTTGTTTAATCTAAACGATGAAGGTCTCAAGGGACGTGCAAACAGGAGAGTAAGGAGGGGGTTCAAGCCCCTGCCCTCACGGCAAAATTCCCTTCTGAAAAAAAGAGCCTTTTTCGCTGAAGCGGTGGTGTAAAAAAACCTAAAAAAGGAAAGATAAAGCTTAAAAAGTGTGCTAAGAAGGGCAATGAGAGCAATGAAGGGCAAAAGAGGTTAAAACACCACCCTCCAAAAAAAAGGCTCCTGGGAACCTGTGCTCCCTGTGGAATACTGTAGGACCATCATATTCTGTGTATGTGGGCTTTTATTTTTGTACGCTGTTAATCGTAAAATTGATGCAAAGATCAAACTCCAAAAATTAAGAAGTATTGGAAAATGTGTTCAAGTATTTATCAAACCTCGTAACAAAACCATGCTTTGTTTGATACTTCATCTTCGGCCACAACGTAAACGAATGCGCGCAGCACGGTCGAATGCTTGTTATGCAAAACGCTCGTGTACGGAACTCATAGGCAAAATGGCTGTAATACAGTTTGTTATGTTTATTACGAACTGAGATTGCTGTCGTGCTTGATAATGCCTAAGAGGTCTATTGTTTTTACACCGAAAACTAGCAAGCACGTATTGGAAGCATAGCACATTCAACTCGTTCGTAGTCAGGGATATTTTTAAATCGAAGAAATTTGTTAGAATTTTAGGGAACATGGCGTAGGAGTACTTTTAGTCTTCTGTACAGCCGTACCGACTGAGAAGACTATTGCAGCGAATTTATCCATCTGTCCGTCGCTTTTTTCAACTTCGCAACGGTACCAGATATTGACGACCATTGTTTACAACGTTAGATTCAATGTGAGAAGTTAGTTAAATAAAATGCAAATTAAAACATCGTTACTTCCTTATAGCTAATAGAATTCTTCGACGTAACTAAATTAAATAAAAACATTTGATTGTCGAATTAAAATCCTAAGGTAACACTCAATAAAAACAAATGGATTCTAGCTTCGTTTAAAATAGTCTCGTCGCATTGTTGCATGAATGAATATGCTTACCGTCGAACCAAATTCTCCATTAGGCCTATCTGATACTTACGAAATTAAAACTGTATTTTTAAAGTTAGGCCTAAAAATGAAAATTAGGCCTAAAATCATTTTACCATGGCAACGTCAAGTTGCTACGAGTCGCTGTTGGCTTCATCAACAGCGTCTCTCTCATCACTTCTCTACTACCACTGATCTATATACGCTACGTTGCTCATTACGTTGTAACACTATAACTATGTGCCTGTAAGCGCACCGTGTTGCAACAATGAATAGGCTTACTATACAATCCATATCGCCGTTAGCTGCTACTTACGAAATTAAAACTGCTGGTTAAAATTAGGCATAAAAGCTGACAATTACGCCTAAAATGTAAAATAGACCTAAAAGCTCACACATTTTTAACCGATAATAATTGTGATGGCTACTGCTTTTAGATTAGTATAATAGAGATAGCTGTTGTAGTGCTTGATAGAGGTGTGCGCCTCAACATTGGAAGTGGAGGAACTGTATAGAAGACCGGTGCGACTAGGCAATTGCTGTAGCCGCTTGTTTTTTTTTTGTTACTTACCCCATTCAACCTCTATTGTGCAGCGCTGCACGTCAAACGGGTAGGCAGCGAAATTTAGGGCACATTTAAATTGAAATGTTTTTCTAAAATAAGAAAAGAAGAAACAACACCAATTTTAGCGTTTTTTAAAGTTAAAAATTAGAGAAAAGTAACCCCTTCAACTGTAGTTGTAAGCTCGGAGGGTTAACTGGCTAAATTCCCACGCATAATATAATAATAAAGATTTATTTACCAAGACAAAGGTAAATAGGACTAAGAAGGGATAGCAAGATCCACTTATACCTACCCTAAGATTTTACAAAATAATTACAAAAAAAAAGCAATTAAAAAAAAACAAATAAAACATAACAGAAAATTTTAAAAACACTTTAAAAATTTGGACAAGTCATTCTCTTTAAGACCTCGTTTAAACATGGAAAGACTGGAAAAATCTACCAGCCCGGATGGAAGGCTATTCCACGGGTGCATCATACGATTTGCATAAAAATATTTTGAACAATCTTTTTTGGTAAGGGCAACTGCAAGTTTGAGATGATGAACTCTAGAATAATTGTTTCCACGTATAGTAAAAAAAAAGATGATTCAACATCAACCATTCCTTTAAGGATCGAAAAGGTAAGGCAAAGATCAGCACGTAGTCGCCTCATCTCAAGCCACTCGATGTCAAGTCTATCTAAACGCTGCATATAAGACACCCTGCAAAGACCACGGAGGGATCTAGTGTAAGATCTCTGCACAGACCCAATATGTTTGATGTCCTTCATTAGATGTAGGGACCAGACTGGGCTGGCATACTCGAGAATTGGACGAATGTACACAATAAACGCACGAACCAAGGTGTGAACAACACCAGACAAAAACGTCGTCTAATCATATACATAAACGTTTAGCTTTAGAAACAATTTGATTACAGTGGATAGAAAAGCTGAGATCAGTAGACAAGTGGACACCAAGATCCTTAATTGTGTTCTCAGATTTAAGTTCAGCGTTTTCGAGCATATAGACTGAGAAAGGTTTTTTTTTACCGCGCTGTAAAGTTTGGCAACTAAGGGTGTTTATTGGGAGCTGCCAGTCCAAAGACCAACCATTTACCAGTGTGAGAGCCGACTGCAGGGAAAGATAATCAATCATCCTCATTTTTTAATTTGCTATAAGGCTAGATGTCATCTGCAAATTTAGGCATTGTTATAGTGTCACCAGCAGGGGGGAGTAGATCCATAATGTAAATTGTAAAGAGAAGTGGCCCCAAAACCGAGCCCTGTGGGACACCACTAATGACAGGTCTGGATTCAGAGAGAGAATCGCCCAACGTAACTGATTGGGACCTGTCTCTAAGGAAATCGCCAATCCAGCAAAGCAGATTTCCGGCAATACCAACAGTACCAAGTTTGAATAAGAGCTTTGCATGGACCATCAAATCAAACGCTTTTGCGAAGTCGATATAAATTACATCCACTGGCACACCGATTTCGAGTGATTTAGACCAGTCGTTTATACAGCTCAATAATTGGAGAGTGGTAAGCCGCCGATGCAGAAACCCGAATTGGTCTCTTGGCAACAAATTTACCTCAGATAGATGCCTCACTATAGCAGCACGAATAATACGTTCAAGTATCCTACAGGGGACCAAGATGTCGACGCGCCATTAAGCCTCATCTCCCCCCCCCCCCCCCCCCCCTACAGGGGAGGGAAATCGGACGATAGTTTGTGGGGTCCTCAGTATTTCCCTTTTTGTAGATAGGGCTTACTCGTGCAGTACGCCAACAATTTGGCAGAATTCCAGAATTAAAAGAAGACTTCAGGATAAAGAACACGGGCTTGTGCAGCTCCCACGCGATTGTCTTGTAGAAAAAACGATGAAAATCCATCCGGACAGAATAGTGGAGCTACTTTTAAGATATTTTTTTAATTTCGAAAAAATTGGTTCAGGAAAGAAATCAACAGACTTAATTAAGGGTAAATCTTGAATAGCCTGAGAATAGGAGACACCCGAAAACGAACGAATAAGTATTTCATTGTCCTGTACGACATTTTTGCAGAATTTTTGATTTAACGCATTAGCTTTATCGAGGTCGTCTGAGACCAATACGTTATCAAAGGGTAGTGGTGGTATCTTTTTCGATACTCGCGTTTTTCTCTTAACAGACTTAAAAATGGCACTTAGGGTGCCCTCCTGGATAATTTTTTGTTCTTAATTAATTTCAAAAGCGAGGCACATTTTCACATAAGTGCACATGTGCACATAAATTAAGTGTTCGGATACCAAGCCCCTTTCAACTCGGCTGTGCTAGCACGCTTCATTAGTTTTCTTAGGGAAGCCTCACGTTGCTCGCTTATTGTAAATAAGCGTGTTTTTATTAATTTTAATTTAGGCAGGAAATAAATAAGGTAAACCTATCCCTTTCCCCGTCCTTTTGAGCTATGATCATAAAAAATGATTTATTGTTATTATTTAGTTCGCTGTGTGTAGAATTTTGTCTTCTTCAGACAATTTCATGTAAGAATTTATGGAATTGGGTATTCATATCCGTAGTTGTAGAACTTAGAAAACGACTTGCCAAGATTGTCAATTCACTCGACTTAACATAATGAATTCAGTATGTGTTTCTCGGACATTGAATTTATTTGCTACGTCATTTATTGCCATTAAACGACGTGGATAATGGTTTGGTTTGAGATACCGTGTTTTGATGTATTTTAGAGCGACCGAAATTGCTTACGTAACTTCTACCAATTCATACCAGTTCCTCAGAAATTCAAATCAATTCCAATCTAGTGTAGCCCCAATCTCAACAAATTTCTTTAAATTCGATATAAATGAGACAACGAGATAGATATCAGTTAAAAAATTCGATAAAAAAAAAGCTTTCAGACAAATAAGTTGATTAATATTTAGAATTACTGAGAAACTTAAATTGAGGTACACAAGGCTGAAAAGGTGCGCTGGTAAGAAATTCACGCAAACTTACAGGTTATTGCAGGAAAAGTGATGCGAAGACTTGTTCTTGTTTAGGAGAAAAATAAACGGAAGATACATGTACATGACAGGGTAATTTTTTCTCTGATAACTAGAAAATAGTTTAAGTTAATTTGGATTTACCTCATATACTGTATCTTTTTGTGTCTTATCCCTACATTTTCACAAAGCCATTGATCGTAGAAAACTTAGAAAAAATAAAGAACAAAGCTTTACTATCTATGGCTATATTCGTTTGATGTAACGAATATTTTCATCTCAAGAAACAATGAACAGCGTAGAAGTTACGGTAACTTGAGGATGTCCACAATAGCGAATAAATTATCGGACGTGGTTGAAAGTTTGCTCTCAAAAGCTGAGTTGCTTGGATTTACGTTCCAGTTTAAGCTAAGTCATCATCAGTAACGTACATTGTAGCATCGTTTTACGCAAGACTGTTCCTTAATAAAAACGGTCTACTCTCGTAGTAACGCATACCTGAACTTTGGTTATTGGCGGAGCAGAGTGAGCGAGGCGAACGCAGTGTAGCCTATAACGGACACCAAATTCCAAAATGCTGGTTGGTTGCACTCTTTTGGTCTGGGTGGAGTCAAAATCCAAATAGCAAATGCTATGAAATTTGCCACATTACTAAATAGCCCCAAAATTATTGGTTATTTCGAATTTGTTCTAAATTGATTAATTATAATCCAGGAAATTACAATTTTTCGAATTTAACGATCTAACACTCGCCATTGTAAATTTAAAACCCTGAATAGTTAAGGAATTCCGACGAAGATAGCTGTGATCAGAAGCTGGTGATTACGTGAGTTTTTAAAAACCGTAAAAAAATCATCGTTGCTTCTTTATAGCTAACAATCTTTTTCTATGTAACTCAACGAAATAATAACATTTGAGTATCACATTTTAACCACTAGAGGAAGGCAGGCAAATGGAAAAAAACACAAAAGGATTCGTTAACGTCGCATGTAAAAAGAATGCTAGGAGGAATTAAACCAACATGGCGACCGAATGGAGTTTAAACTATCAAAGGGAATCCCAAATGTGAAACCACAAATCGCCTAGGGCTAATATAAAACGAAAGAACACAGCAGACGTGTTTATACGGAAACATGAAACAATAAGATGCCTTCGTACAGTAGTTTCAAGATTTCTGCAGATGCTGTGGACACTTAACTCTTAATTTATCCCATGTTACAAGAATGAATAGGCTTAACCTTGAATACAATAGGCCTAATTTCTCTGCTGTTGTCGCCTACAAAATTAAAACGGTAGCTAAGAATTAGGTGTAAAAGTTCTGAAAGCTTTAGAATTATTTAAATGTTATCTTCACACCCTAGATAGCACCGTCTGACCTACAATAGTGATAATTCACAGATGTAGTACATGTACCAGACGTGTGCACTTCTGCATTGTCGTAGGAGGCGGTATGGAGAGCTGCGGATCTTTTGAATGTTTGATTATTGTTAAGTACTATCATTACTGATGATTGTTTGGCTTGCAGTTAAATGCTTTATTATTAATATTTTAAATCTAGGAAAGATACTCTGCAATAAATATAAACAATGGAAGC
>JAHWFP010007835.1:88846-101202 GCA_023313725.1 Lithobius niger | reverse complement strand
GCGGGGGGGGGCACTGAAGGCACTTTGGGGTATTTCATAGGGGTCCATGGGTGATTCGATTATTACTGTTGTGCACCAAATTTATGTTTTCTGCAAAATTTCTGCAAAAATTTGTTCTCCACTTAATTATTTCTGCCCAGTGCTGTACAGTAATAATTGCTCTGCTGACGAGAATACTGCAGTCGCACCAAAATCGTGTCCAAAAGGCTCTGGCCGGTTGTATATTTTAAGCTATACAAATTGAAAATCGGTTCATTGGTTCGACCTCTAGGTAAGGGCAAAATATCTAGCCCATTTGGCTTTCCGTGACAAGAATATTGTAGTTACATTAAGATAGCATGCAAACGATCTTAGGCCTTTTCCGTACCTACGTTTTAAGCTATAGAACTTGAAAATCGGTTCAGTGGTTCGATCTCCAGGTGAGGACAAAGAGTCCCAACAGCAACATTAATGATTTGTGCCCAGTGCTCTACTATAATAATTGCTCTGCCGACGAGAATACTGGAGTCAGATCAATATCGTGTTCAAACGGCCCTGGTCGGTGTTAATACCTACATTTTAAGCTATACAAATTGAAAATCGGTTCATTGGTTCGATCTCTAGGTGAGAGCAAAGGTTCTAGCCCATTTGGCTTTCCGTGTCAAGAATATTGTAGTCACATCAAAATCGTGTTCAAAAGGCCCTGGTCGGTGTTAATACGTACATTTTAAGCTATACAAATTGAAAATCGGTTCATTGGTTCGATCTCTAGGTGAGAGCAAAAGTTCTAGCCAATTTGGCTTTCCGTGTCAAGAATATTGTAGTTACATTAAAATAGCCTACGAAAGGCCCTATGCCTTGTCCATACCTACGTTTTAAGCTATAAAACTTGAAAATCGGTTGAGTGGTTCGGTCTCCAGGTGAGAGTAAAAAGTCATAACAACACATTAATGATTTCTGCCCAGTGCTCTACAATAATATTTGCTCTGCCGACGAGAATATTACAGTCACATCAAAATCGTATTCAAAAGGCCCTGGTCGGTGTTAATACCTACATTTTAAGCTATACAAATTAAAAATCGGTTCATTGGTTCGATCTCTAGGTGAGAGCAAATGTTCTAGCCCATTAGGCTTTCCGTGTCAAGAATATTGTAGTTGCATTAAAATAGCCTGCGAAAGGCCCTAGGCGAGGTTCATTCCTACGTTTTAAGCTATAGAACTTGAAAATCGGTTCAGTGGTTCGATCTCCAGGTCAGAGCAAAGAGTCCCAACAACAACAACAACAACAACAACAACAACAACAACAACAACAAGAAATGACCATGCTGTGGACGCCGAACGGTCCAATTGTTGTCATTAAAATTTGTAAATGCGGTGAAATAGTATGACACGACCCCAAATACCGAATTTCGTTGGTCTATGTCAATTTTGGGAGAAACTATAGGAGTTCAAAGTTTGACGTTTAACACGGAAGTTCATGCTGAGGCTTACATAAGGACCGCTACCGCGGTCCTTAATTACTTTTAGACAGTGGTGATGGCGGAAAGAGGCTGTAAGTAACGAAATAAAAACTAAATGTGGAAGCAAACGAAAGCCTCTTAAAATTAATACGAAACGTAGCTTTTAGGTCCATATATAAAATTTAAAAAGCTAAAATGTGAAAAAGCCAAGCTCAAGATCAAGTATTGCACCCAGATTTTTAAGGAACATTAGCCAAGTATTGCAGAGTCATTAAAATGAGAGTAAATACAAATTTAAAATAAATTTCTATCCACTCCGCCTACTATAGGCCCAAAGCCTATTTCCTAGTAAAGAACACTGAAGAGCGTTTTTTCTTGATAGGAAAAACAAACACACAAAATCCTTAATAATGGTATTTTAAAGTTTCAGTTGTAACATTGTGTCTTTTTTTAAAACACTTCAAACATTTATCCTAAACTAAACAACAAAAAATCTGTTCCACTTTAAATACGAAATCGTCATGCTCCTGTTTATGATCCTTGATGTAATGCTGCAATCCTAGATGCAATCCGCGCCACAGGCTCTTGTAGTATTCTCCTACACGCTTTATCGAAGCACTGAGTTGTACACTCCCAGTCCCGTTGATCCATACGAGAACATTAGGCATCGTTCGTATTGATGCTTTTGACGTACAAATACGAAATGTATCCACAATGCTGTTGTGAGGTTAGAACAATAAGTTGCTGAAAAGGGTTTTAGGAAGTAAAATGTTTATTTGTTTACTCACGGTAGTCGACTGTATACGCTGTAGTACACGTTTAAGGCGTTTCACGGTGGTCTTTACGAAATAACACTCGTGCGCAATACTACTACCTGCATGCAATCTAATGCGAAATCAACATGCTTCTAATTAAGTAAGATGTCATTCTTACCTATAGTATACGTTTAGTCCAACTTTGTTGACATGAACTGCTTCTGACCACAGTGGAGCAATGTTAATGACGTCCGGTGTAACAAGTTTATTGTCAGCACCCTTAGCGTTTGTAAATACAATCCATGGTTGCCATATTTTTGAAGCTACATCTTCAGGCAGTTTTACTCTACTAGTAATCGTATCTTCGTTTCCAAAGTAGCCAAGTCGATGATCGTGCCATTCCACTGATATCTGCATGTCAACATCAAAATCCTAAACAATAATGCAGTTCTTGATCAAACCCAACATCTAAAGACATCTGGCTTTTTTTTGCAAGAACAAACTTACAGAAGGCTAACTAAATCTATGTAAGATCAACACTCGTATTAATCTTTGGTTCCTAATAATACCTGTTAATAAGCAGACTTTGTATTTACGTTTGCCTGTATGAGAATGCAACGTACAAAGAATGAAAATGCATCCTCTCAGACACAACTGATATTCGTGTTTGTGCCTGTAAGGTTTGCGTTCATCCTCTTCTGGATTGGTATACCAGGTCTGGCCTTGCTGCATGCTCGGTGTTATTGATCATATGGAATTGGTACAACGTACGTTTACCAAGTCTTTATCTGGTTTTGACAACATGCCTTATGAAGTCTGCCTCTGTAAGCTTAAGGTGAAGTTGCTTGAATTGCGTCGATTGAAGGGCGATCGTTTACTTGGTTAAAAAATTGTTCATTCCCACCTATCAGTTGACATTCTGTTGTCCAATTTATCAATAACGAAGCATACAAGGCAGCACGTTTTATAGTTGTTCCTCCTGTTCGACCATCTTGAAGAACGTAGGTCTTTCTTTGCTATTAGCATAGTCACCCCCTGGAACACCTTACCAGACAAAGTAGTCTACTCTGCTACAATGGGCTCTTTCCTTCATCAACTGACGTCATTCAAGATAAGATGCTTTTTAAAAAGGTCTGAGTTCTGCTCCGAATTGTTTTAACTTTGGAGACGGTATTAATGACCCTTGAGCACTTCCGTTTTCCCTCCACATGAATGGGTGGCAAGTTTTTTTTTTTAATATTTTTATACTATTGTGTCGTAGATCATTCACATAAAATTTCAGTAATAGTCTTAAGAAAAAATTCTGTTTCCCACACAACCGCCATACACACACACACGTACACACGCATTAGTTTTGTAAACTGTTAAGTCTGGTAGGCTAATCACGCTACAGTATGTTAAAGCAATTATTAAGACCCCAGAAACATTATGGAAACTTCAACAAGTTTGACAACAAAAATAACAAAAAAAAAAAAAACAGATTTGTTCTTATCACATAAAAACACTTATATCTGTGAATAAACTTCGGAATAATGTCTAGATGAATAGTACATATAATTCTTTTATTTACTTTTACGTACCATAGTCATCATGGAAATTTTTGTCACAAATTCTGGCTGAAGCTTGCAGAAAACAATTACTGGCTCTAAAAATAACAAGAAATTTTTACTAATTTTGTAATTCTGCATCAATGATTCGTACTTTAGTTGGCACTTGTAACTTCGCGAAATATGTTATTACATATTATTATTTTTATAAGAAAACAACATTAGAGAAGAAGGAATCGCCTAATTAGAACTATCGAGATCTTAGATAGGATATTTATTTTATTGAGAGTGGTTTGAAAGGTTTAGTTCTTTTTTTAAATTGAATTCGCCACCAACACGTCATCACAACAATTTATGGGTGACTTGTATCAATTTTATAGCCTGGAGTAATTTAACTTTGCTTCTTTACAATAAGCACAATAACCTGATGCATGCTCATGTTCATTTAGCCTCCTAGATCCTGCTCATGTGGTTTTCTTTTAACGATTTGAAGCTTGCATTTGAAAGCAACTTCGTTTGATGCTTTCAAATACAAAAGCAATTCCCTTGAAAATATTTATGAGCCCATTCAGTTGCTTAATGCTCGCAATACATATTAAATAATAAGATTCACGTAATTTATCTTGATACCCCTTCAGTTTTTTGGCAAATAAGTCAGACTGTTATATAAGTAGGTGAAACATACCATTTTGATGACGTTCGGTTATCGGGTTGTTACCTAAACAAGTTTTCTAAATAAGGATGGAACGCCTACCCTACAATAGAAAAGGGGAATAACAAGAAGGGAATCGGTAAAGAAATACGATTTATGCATGAAATATGATACATGCATCGTATTTCCGGTTTTTTTTACAGAACGTCGTTGAAAAGTGCTTTCTAATGGCCAATAAAATACTGAATTGATGGGGCGTTGCTTCCGTCTAAGGCTTTCTGGCCAAATTTTCGTTTCTCCTTTTCCAGCCCCTAGAACTCGTTTACCTATTACTTGGAATAAAGCCAAGGATGGTAACATCTCGTGCTCTTGTCGTTTGCGACATGTAAAAGATCGGAGACTTACCACAAGGATGAATGCATTCCTCGACTTAACAAAAACACACATGAATTTTCATAGCAATATACCCTTTCCTTTGTCAAAAACAAGCCTAACTCGTAAAACAAACATCGGTATGGTCTCTTACAACCATTGAGAGAGTCTACCAGTGGGAGAGTTTGTTTTGCATCGGAATTTTGTTCATTTGATTAGATTAAGTTTTCATACTTTAGTTCGTTCGAGTTTTCTTATTTTTAGTTTTCTGTTTCGTTCGACTCACACGTTTACCGTCAACCTGAATTGCAGTCGAATCGTGTTCCTTCCTTCAAATTTCTTCAGTCAAACTACCCACAGACGTTATTGTTAGTTTGTTGGACGGCAAAGGCAATATTTGGATACGTCAGCTAGGCCTTTGCCGTCATATTTAGCCTTAGCCATCAAGCAATATTTGCTACAGTGGCTTCAATATTTTGACCAGGTCAGCCGTTGTGGCCTTTTTCATCGCACACTTTCCAGGTCATCACACCTGAAAGTGTGTAATGAAAAAGACCACAACGGTTGAGCGGGTCTCAAATTGAAGCCACCGTAATAAATATTGCTTGATGCTAGGCCTTTGCCGTCCAACAGACTAAAGATAACGTCTGTGGGTAGTTTGACTGAAGAAATTTGAAGGATGAAATGTTACTAGCGGATGTCCCGAATCGTTCAGAAATATTGACTATAATGAACGCAACTTAATTTAACGGGTTTACTGATCATATATTTGTAGCTCCTAAGCTGTCTCTTCTACAATTGGTGAAAAAAGCAGGCTATATTTGCATAAGATGGGAACAAATAACCAATCTTATGACGTATCTTTTCTTCCATTTCCTTCCATTGTCACCTGGCTGAGTCGAACAATACAAATAGCAAAACAAAGGCGTGTTCTGACTGCTTAAAAATAGGTTGACTCTAAAAATAAATAAAAAAATATGTAGATCTATTATTGTTGAGGTTTTGCTTCTGTTCGTGCGCACTGGCCTATGACAGACTTTAGTGATTACTATTGCATTATACAATAATTTTGACCCAGTTAAGTTAAAATTACTATCCAGTAATACAAAAACATAATATTTTTATCGCATTAAAGTTTTAAAAATTCGATTATGGTATTTGTCAGTACACGATTGTAATACGTTGACGGAAGAACTTGCATTTTTACCCTTGAATAACGCAACTAATTTCCGCATGATTGAGATGAAGTTTGGAGTTTGTCGATCAATTTAGCGTACCACTTCGATATACAAACCTAATGTGGTACTACGTACATGTTTTTTATAACCCTTATTCCATACTTCTGTAGCTGTTTTTTTTCGATTGTTTTTAATGTTGCGTTTTTCTCTGGTGTTCTATGGTTTTGCTGTTGTTATTATCGGTTAACTTACATCAGTTACCGTGGACAGTCCCTATTTTATCACGAAGCAATGTCTCATGAATTAGGTTGGCCAATAGATACCTCAATATTCTAAATGCACCAATAACACCGCGCAACATATGCCTCATGCATACACGTTGCACATATACAAAGACGTAAAGTTTAGGTAAAGTTTGCAGGGCAAAAACCTTTTCCGAAAATAAGTTCATCGACGGACAAATAAAAGGAAGTTAAAAGTCGCTTATCGCTTTGGGAAACGCACCTAACCAAGCACGGTAAGAAAGGATGTAGAAGAAAAGAGAAACCTAGCCAAACACAGCGATAGACATCTTGGTGGGCTATCGTTTAGCTAGCCTCAAAGTTGCCCCTCTCCCACTTCCATTCTTCTTTGCTACGGTTTATTCTTTGTTGTTCTGTCATATATAGATTGATTTCATTTAGGTAGCACTGGGTAGTTTTACCTATGTTTCTACCCGTCATCTCTCTGCTTCCGCCCCACACGACGATGTATATTTTTTAATGTGTTTTTAATGCCTTGCTTGATAACGGATCCGACACCTAAAAGTAATTTCGTACCTACTGGAGATCCTCGAATAGGTGGAATGTCACTTGTATAATTTACAGGTAACAAAGTCTTGATCCAGTCTGGGCTTAAACAAGGAAGTAATCAAAACATGATTTACTTGACGGACTCAACTCACTGAAAATACAATAGTAGCTTTCCATTGATTAAAACTAAACATAAGAAACAATAAGAACATAAAAGACCTTCTTCGTGATTAATAAAACAACGTCAATAATATAGAAATATAAGGAGGCGTTTCCTCCCTTGCGTGGTAGCTTCGTCATATAAAAGACACTGCAACCTGATTTTAGAGTAAGACAGTAAAAGTGGTAAATAAATAAAAAAAATACTTTGGGGAGTGAGTGGATAGAGGAATTTGATTGAATGTGCTGTTCAAGCTTCTGTGAAAAAAAATTCCAAATTCTTTCGAGACATTAAATATTTAAGTGTACGTAATTTCAATTTGTTCGTTTAACTCGGTCAGTCAATTTCTTCTGCCCACAGCGTATATACATTTGGCAGGGTTACTGTTCGGTGTTACACGTGCAAAGTGTCTTGTAATTTACTTGATGCGAAACCTGGTTACAATGTGTTGTTTTCGTGGTCTGAGGAGAACACTGTACG
Source organism: Lithobius niger (assembly GCA_023313725.1). Classification (NCBI taxonomy): domain Eukaryota; kingdom Metazoa; phylum Arthropoda; class Chilopoda; order Lithobiomorpha; family Lithobiidae; genus Lithobius; species Lithobius niger. The sequence goes on along the minus strand of JAHWFP010007835.1, from coordinate 93,828 downwards.
GCTACAACAACAAAACGTCATAGTTGCTGTTGCTGTTTATTGACGAGATTTTATTAAACCACCGCTCACTGTCTTTAAATTTTGTATCCAAATGCGTTGGGTGATTAATAGTTACTTCAACTTCTAAAGCAGATAACATCTTTCTTTTAAATAAATGCACCATATTTTATCGAATTGGTTTGTGTTGATCAGAAAAGTTTGAGTAGGCCTCTACCAAGAGTTAGACGAAAACAATAGGTGCAAGGACTGATTCTGTACTGATTCTTTATAAACCTCTGTATCATTTGTTCTTTTCAATTATCTTTAACGCATTAAAAATACAATTTCCCACCTTAGCTTCAATTAGATCTTGCATGGACTGCATCGGAGACATATAACCCAATGCATTTGCCGAATAAGCCATCATGACATGCAATGCAGGTTGTTTTAAAATTCTTTTCATATCTCCAAATGTAAAAATCGTTACCACAAAATTTCCTTTGAAGTTTATACGTAGCCAATTTTCTTTACTTTTCTATGGAACTGTTTTAGGCGCTTCTGATAATATTCACTTTAGCACATGCATTGTTGATAGTTAATACTTACTTTGAAGTTACCACCATACGCAAATATAATAAACTGTAAAGACAAAATAATTAACAATCTTGTAACGTTGTGTTTGGAATAAATTTGCAGCACAATATTAGGAAATGTGTGTATTCATATACACATGTTTACGAGCCACATAAATCTTTATAAAAAAACTATATGAAAGGCATATAAGGCTCAACATCAATTAATTTGTGGTTGTGAAGGTTTTAAGGCAAGTATAATCACCTCCTGATAGGTGGGGAACCACAAAAACAGCCAAATGGTAAAAAAAGTTATAATTTTTGGCTTAAATTTACAGCCTTGGTCACTAAAACTATCCAAGATGGCCGAACAGCAATGACTTTCCATACAATGTAACCAGATTTTATTTACGTTTTCATCTGTTTTTTTAGTGACCAAGCTGTAAATTTAAGCCGAAAATTATATCTTTGTTTACCATTTGGATGTTTTTGTGGTTCCCCTCCTGTCAGGAGGTGATTATACTTGCCTTAAAGATATATAAGGCATAAAACTATAAAAAATATAGTATATAATACTAAGGGATGAGAAAACAATGCAGTTAACAGTAGCAAGACGAATTTTGGCAAAATCGACGCAAAATGTGACAACGATTCACTAGATTTATATTTTTTCTTTTAACTACATCAAAAAGTAATATAAAAATCCCCTAAAACTGGGTGACGTGTAGGATATAGTATTAAGACCCTTGACAAACCATGTTTCCTTTTGAGGGGAGTTATCCCTCCTGATTGTCACTGGTGTCGATGGCCACTTTTGGTTCGACACCGGCTTGTTGATTGTCACCATCTTGGTGATGTTTGTCGCCGTTTCCATCTTCTGCGAGACATAGCACATCAATTAGGAGATAAGTCTGTTCCCTTGTACGTTTTTTTTAAATTTTTGCAGAGGTACAGATCTATGTTAAGATCTTGTTTTGGGGTTTGGTTAACATCTCTGTAATGTGTGGCGCAGTGGCAACCCGGACTGTGTCGACACGCCATTAAGTCTCATCCGGCTACAACCATGTAATGAGTTAAAAGTAAACCTTAAATACCATCTCCTCGGCTTGGAATAAATTTACCACAAGAAACTACTTATAGTTATAACAAAAGGAAATGTTTGTTTTATTGGGAACTTTCAGGGTGCTTCTCCCTTGTTGTTATGATAAGTTATTCCTTTTAATGCATGTTTACTTCAAGTTACGTGGTTGGTATTTAATGTTCACTCCTTTAATGTAGTTAATGTAGCAAAGCAAAAGTGTGATGAGGGTATTGACAATTTGAAATGTCGCCGATTTTCAAGCGCAATTGGAAGTCTCATTTTGAAGAAGGTTTGATGTACCTGCGCAAGGGTATTCTATCGATATGGCATTAAAACTGCTTACAAATCACTGAAGTGTACTTAGTTACATATTAAATAGAAGGGTAAAGGTACTGCGTAAATTATAGCATAAAATAAAAAGAATACGAAAAGGGCAAAAGAAGCAATAACGTAAGCAAGTTCTGGTAGTTACATTATGAGTTATTTTCCGTTACGTTAACAATGGCATTTTTTTTATTGATTAAATAATGCCGTGGATGAACAGATTGAGCCTCATATTGGGACAGAAACAGCAATTTAAAGACGGACATGAAATTTCGTTGAAATGTAGGCATGATGAAAACCTTCTTTGAACTAACTTACAGGTCGTAATTATGCCAAGTATAAAAATTGCGCACATTTTACTACTTTTTCTACCTTTAAAACATAAGCTCCAGTCGCAAACTTTTTTTTTAATATTTGTACGTTGGCAACTGAGGGTTTGTAAAAAGAAATAAATAAGGGCTGAATATTCGAATTAACGTCTCTTTCAACTCCTAAGTTTGTCTCAGGACACAGAAGGACATTTTTTTTTCTTAAAAATTCCTACAATATTTTACATTCTTCAATCCACATGAGCTCGAGAGCACATCCAAGGTCCTTCCCTTTCCACATTAACTGGGTGGTACCTACGCCAGGACTGAATTCGAAACACCCCGCAAAGAACACAGTCGTGATAACCATCCTACCACCTTCTCCCACAAGGAGTTGCCTTTTTAGTTATTTTACAGGTGAAGTTCCAAGCAAACCTACAAGAGATCGAAATATGGTGTGCCTCACAATATTACCAAAATGTGGCCCCAGTGTCGTCCTTGGAATTTCTCAAGCTTTCAGTAACTTTAAAATGCTGAATTTTATATCATGAAGGCTATCTTTCATCCGAAAAAGTCGTTGCTACGTTAAAAAGACCTGTTATGTTTCATAAGGTTGGTGATTTGCTTAAAATTTGTCTATTGAAGGTCTTCAACCATTAGACGTGATTCGATGGCTTCTAGACTTTCTTGACACAAAGAACGGTCAAGTCTTTGATGCAGTTGCTTTTAGATTTCGTTCTGCATGTGAACTCATTGATGAGGTTGCTTTTAGATTTCGTTCTAGATGTGAAGTCTTTGAGGAAGTTGCTTTTAGATTTCGTTCTATATATGCCAACTCATTGATGCCGTTGCTTTTAGATTTCTTTCTAGATGTCAAGTCTTTGATGCCGTTGCTGTTAGATTTCGTTCTAGATGTCAAGTATTTGATGAAATTGCTTTTAGATTTTGTTCTACACATCACGTTTATGATGAAGTTGCTTTTAGGTTTCGTTCTAGATGTCAGGCCTTTGAGGCCCTTACTTTTAGATTTCGTTCTAGATGTCAGGTCTTTGAGGCCCTTGCTTTTAGGTTTCGTTCTAGATGTCAGGTCTTTGAGGCCCTTGCTTTTAGATTTCGTTCTAGATGTCAGGTCTTTGAGGCCCTTGCTTTTAGGTTTCGTTCTAGATGTCAGGTCTTTGAGGCCCTTGCTTTTAAGTTTCGTTCCACATATCAAGCTTTTGATGCAATTACTTTTAGATTCCGTTCTACATGTCAAGTCTCTTTATAAATCACATGTTTTATTTATACAGCAATTTCTGATTATTTTCTCTGAATTAATTAGAACTGTATTGAACCATCGATGTTAGAGTAATTTTGAACTTGGAAACTAAGTATCCCAAAAACCACTTGCGAATTTTTATTTATATTCGAATTTAAACCTACAATAAAAAACAGAATCCATGTGCAAAATTTCAAATTAATCGAAAAATGTAAAGATTTATCAAAACAAAGTTGATTCTTATGGATTTAGCTTAACGATGTTTCTTTTTCTGAACCGGTGATGATGAAGGACTCTAATTGTTATTTAATGGGAATTTCTTTGTCTATGTGCATCTTTCTATTAAGGAAGCTACATAGTTTGAAAACTGCCATTCTATGTGCTACTATGAAGTTACAGAAGAATGTGCTAACACAAATAAAATTATCATGAAAAACTCAACTTACCCAACAGTAACATATATTAGATGTGGACAACACGACAGCCAATGGGCAACATACATAATTCCTGTTAACCACCTTCACCCCAAACACTAAAAAACACAAACACACCGTTAAAAATGACGTTCTGCTGCATGAGCACGTCGTTCTACTTACGTATGTCGTTACAGATTGTCACTAATGTCATTACCAAATCTTGGAGACGACCACAGATCTGAAGGTCCGTGTTAGCTTTCCGATTTTTTTTCTATAAAAATGATGGTCAATGACTGTTTGGACTGTTGACTTAGCAACTAAAAAATCGTTAACTCCTACAATAACACCAGCAAGCGCAACCCTAATTAACTTAATCATACACCCGGGTAACGTTTTGATGTATGCCATTTTGACACTTTTTTTCGTTTCAAAAAAATGTCGTGCGTGCTGAAATATGGAACGCCAATGTATAATCGATTTCGTATTGTTTTGTAATAAGTGAGTGGTACATAAAGTGCCTCAAAGAGGTGTTATGTTGGGCTCAACCATTAGGTTTTGTGATACCAGAATGGAAAATAACCTTGTGCTTAACAAAATTAGATTGGCTAGTTTTATTGAAGCTTTTTTTTTACATTTAAAGCGTGTTTATTTATTTATTTATTATAATTCATTTTAACATAGTTTTAACATAGTTTTCATTTTAACATAGGAATTTAATGTCGAATTTTAATTAAAATGTTAAAGGGCAATTACATCCATTTTGACATGCATGCTTTACTTTTGGATCACTTACACAGTAACTAAACACAAGAACTGCGTTAAGAATACGTGCGTACGTCCGATACAACAATGGAGACCGCCATTGTTTTGCTGTAACGCGCAGAAATTAATGCCGACAGATGTCTCTCTTCGATTTCGACTCGCACCCGATTGAGATAGCTCTATTGGCTGTGAGAGCTCAACCGTCCGACGGCCTTAGCTTGCCAGTACAACTGTCGGCCAGCTAAGGCCGTCAGACGCACGAGCTCTCACAGCCAATAGAGC
>JAHWFP010007835.1:71513-88446 GCA_023313725.1 Lithobius niger | reverse complement strand
GGCATTAATTTTTGCGCGTTCCAGCAAAACAATGGCGGTCTCCATGTCGTGTTTTGGTGATGCAATATTTAAATTGTTGTAACAGGCGTACGTAACGTATTATTACCGCAATTCTTGTGTTTAGTTATTGTGTAAATGATCCAAAAGTAAAGCATGCATGTCAAAATGGATGTAATTGCCCTTTAATAACCCAGACGAACACATCCTATCGAGGTAATCAGTATATTCACTACCCACCCATAACCAAAGATAGTAAGTAGTACGTGCTGCCTACTTTCGAAAGTGTGTCGCCGTGCAAAGGTGAGATATCATGTCCACGACAGTTGTCAGTTACGTTCAAAGAATGCAGTTGGGAAGAAAAGGCAGAGGTTAACTTTCTTGGCGGAATGATATCATTACTTTGCCAGGGGAACATTTTCAGAATACGGGCAGTAACTCTGCTTTCTTTGGTTTTGCTTAGATAGTTAAAAGAAAAATCACTTCTTGATTTGTGTTTGCTGGCTCTATGAAAAGTATACTGAACAATTATCAGATCCCCCCCCCCTTAAAAAAAACTAATATACTGTACAACCACAGAAACAGGTGGGGAGGAGGGCAAAGTAAAATCTTCAACTGTTTAACAACATAATAATGTAAAATTCATCGTGAATGGCCACTCTCACAAGATCCCAATACCAGTTGCAACACTCATATAACCTATGAACTACTTCACATGCACATGATTCTAGCGATTATGAAAAAGGCTGAATGCCAAAAACAACGTTTGTACCTCTTCCCTAGCCGATCGGTACAACTGTGTCAATTCCTATGGGATTTAAAATGGGAATCATGATAATTATTGTGTGAGCGGTGTATCTTGAGTCCTGCAAGTATTTTGTGATTGGCTACGTCTTCCTGGATGGGGTGGATTTAATCGATGTCCGCCATTGTTTTTGTAACCATCTTGGATATCAACAAGGTACTCTGCTACTGAAAACGTACAATCGATTATCTGTGTTCGTTCTGCGGAGAACTCAAGATAGGCCGCGGACACTATAGCTAGCTGTCAGATTACTAGCTAGTATACAAAATCAAAAATGGTGACACCTTTTTATCTCACTTAGGACAGGTCAGCAAGGGTTTTTCTTCTTCACTAGAAAATAGACTTGTAAGCATTTTTACTGCAACGTTATTATTATTCTTTTTTTGCAATATGCTGATGTCAGACAAGGAGTGCATTTAGTAAACATCCTAAGTTTGGTAGTGAGTTCCTTCTTTACGTCAATAATGTAATGTGAAACTCATAATGCACGATGTCATCGGTACGTTTTTTTTGTTTTGGGGGGGGCGGCCCCTCGTCTCCAACACACAGTGGTTTACTTCTTTGGGAATTACTTTATCCTTTCCCAGTATTTGTAGTCCTCGGGTATTAGTTCAGTATTTTGTAATCATATCAAAAACCAAAACTGGTTAAAGGGGCCGCCAACTTCCGAATGGTTCGGCCCATCAAAGGAGTGACATCAACACACCAAAACATTTGATATAATATCACTCCTTTTTTTTTCAATTGTGTATTGACTCAACTCCACTACCGTGCAGATGTGTAATAAAGTGCCACTTCAACAAGAAATTGGTTTTCAACAATTTGCTACTATCTTATGCCTATAGGCCGAACCATTCTCAATTTAGTCACCTCTTTATAGGTTTTTGGTTTGGTTTTAATTTTGTTGTAGTTTGTTTTATTTAATTAATTTGGTGTGTTGATATCACTCCTTTGAAGGGCCGAACCATTCGGAAGTTGGTGGCCCCTTTAACCAGTTTTTGACTTTGTTATGACAGTTGGTTTATTTTTCGTGAATTGGACGTAAATACAATTTTTCTTTACAACGTTGCTTAGATTTATCGTGATACACTAGTGTGTGTGTCTAGGAACACACGCCAGTATATACGTTCTCATTGTCCGAACTTTGGCGGTCCAATGAGAGACGATGCCGACAATACTAACAATGGTTATACAAATATTTTCGTACTTACGCGCTCTCCCACGCCATTCCCGTTACGCCCCTAGGCTCCAAACCATAGAAGGTATGCAGTTCGTATTGTACTGCAGCCATTCGTCCAATTTCATAGCTGGAAGCTTTCCCTTTATCTCGGTATCGATGAATAATCACCCTATGGAAATTAACATGGGGATGAGCGGACTAGTAGCTAGCTAGTAGCTAGCTAATAACTAGTAACACATTTACAACGTTATTGAGGGTCAGATTTTGCTTTGAAAGCAGCTTAGCTGGCATTCCTACACGAGTTATTTTTTGTGAGGTGGGTCATTGCTCACGATTTCAACACAATTTAAGCTTTTGTACCGCGTTATTATTTTTCCCCAAGTACCTGAAATGTGCGCAACTATGCTTCAAGATATAAGACACTGACGCAATGGCGTCGCGCTACAATGGTTTACAACCTCCACAATTGAATTAATGTGATGTTTGTTGTGATGTTTGTTTATTAGACTTTAATTTTTATTATTTTGTTGTTTTTTATTTTTAGTCATTAATAAATGTTTTACGTTAACTTTTTTGAAAATCGCTATTCTGCCTGCATAATATGCGCGAATAATCGCGAATGAGTTGACGAGCAGCAGACCTCCCGGGCTCTAGGTGTATTCACTTCTCTGAAGTCACGTAGCCGTTTCTTTTTCCGTTGATCGATTTTTCGTCAGAAGTCCCGCCACCTTGTTCGTCGTTGTCCCTCGCTCGTTCTAAGAATTGGAGGCTCCTCAAACGGTCCTTCTTCATAAAGAAGTTCCGTCCATTATCTCCATTATTCCTTCGTTATCTTTACTCTTTCCTAAGGCTCATAGGATTTAACAATCATCCTTGCTCAAAATTATTCGGCCAATTTGCAAACTCGTGAGTTGTCAGCTGAATTTAGTTGAAATACATATATTCGCTTGAGAATAATTTCACTGACCAGGCGCTCCATTCTCGACTTGTTAGCTTTCAAATGTCATGCGGTTTTGTCAAAAGTCGCGAGTGAGAGAATAGGCGAGCCACAATTTTCGTGTTTTTTGGGGGTAAAACCGCATACGAGTTGAAAATCGTAACTCGAGACTATTGCCCCAGTACTCTCATGTTAAACTTAAATGATCACATAATAATTTCAGAATTTGGAAATTGTGCTGGCTTACTCAGCCTAAGTAATTTATATAAATTTGTGTAATCAGCCACATTCTTGCGTTAACGATTTGAATTGTTTAAATTAGCTCTTGGATGGTTTTTTTATGTTGCTCACTTTTAATAAATGTCACTGTTAAAAATTTACTTTGGATATTATTATGTGCTGTTTTTAAACTCATATTAACTTTAAGGGCAATCAAATTCACTCGTACAACAACCCACTGGCCCTACTGGTCTACTGGTTAAGAGTATGGTTTTGTTAGACGGCGAGAAGAGATGACGTATACATACTGTAGGTTTAAAGGGCTAGGTTAGAGCCGAAATTCCTTAAGGGCGTTAAAAATGAATCTTACAATTAAATACTTATCTCTCAGTCCGATGTTGGTAACTGAGGTCTCCAGCAGTGGCGGACAATACTTTGAAAAGTCCAATGATTGTTTATTTTAGATTCATTTAGATTAAGTTTTCCTATCTCACTTCCAATTCTGTTGGTTAGGGTCCTGGCCATACTCCGACTGAAGTTCATTGGTTCTTGGTTGTGGAAAAACCGTCGATACGGGGACGTTAGCCCTACTAATCCATACAAAATGGAGGACTTCTTGGGGAAAAAGAAAAACACGTCCTACCCGTTAACGTGAGTAGGGGATAAAACAAAAGAAGAGAGAGAACAATGGGGAAGTAATGGGAGGCTGACGCAACAATGTGAGAGAGGAAGATACAATAAGGAAAATATAAAGGATGAGGTGACAAACTCACATGAAGATAGAAGGGTTGTTGAAGGCGAGAAATACTAGAAATTACACAATACAGTGGAACGAATAACAAAGTATACTCCAGCCGAAGTCGTATAAATTGTTGGTATTTAGGAGCAGTTTGCACAAAGTGTTAAAGCATTAACAAGCAAGTTGTAAATTAGCGAATTATCGAGAGTACGACGATGGAAATTACAAAAGCCACGAATAAACAAGCGAGTCTTCTTACGAATAAGATGCGTAAGTAGGTCACTAGAAAGGGAGTAGTTTAAGAGTGGTGAAGTGGCGGTGCTGAGAGGTACTTCCCAGAATTTTTGCTTTCCTGATTACAAAACAACTCGGCTTGTAATAATCGGATTCTTACTACCTACTGTTGAGTGTTGAATTCTCATCAACCTGGCAACAACACAACGGCATGTGCTTGGATTTTATTTATTGTGCACATTAAGGTTGCTAATATTTTTAAGAGAGTTTTCCTCTACATTATAAAAACGTGGATGAAATTATATCACTTTCTGCTTTGCCTACAAGAAAAAAATTATAATTTTAAATTAAAGTATTAACAATGTTAAAATTATTTGGTACGCTTTTGAAGGCTGGCAAAAGATGTAAAAGATACTAACATTTTCAGTGTGTGCTTATTGAAATACAGCGCAACGTCTCAGCATCGTACAGCAACTTCTATTGCGATACCATCAAAAGCGAACCTGGCATGGTTGCTGAAAACGGGAGAACTAGAACTATGAATGGTAATTACTATTCATAGTTCTAGTCAGATCTGTTACTTTGATCATCCATCATCAAGCATATGTAATACTTCATGCTAATTTTAGTCTTCTGTATAGCCGAAACGGCTGAGAAGACTGTTGCAATAACTTTGTCGTCTTTCCATTGCTTTTTTTTTTAAATTAAGTTGGCGAATGTTTTCGAGTATTGATATCACTCCTTTGAAGGGATGAACCATTCGGAACTTGGCGGCCATTTTCACCAGTTTTGGTTTTTTATATGATATCATTCTTTTTTTTTAATGTGTGTAATAAAGTGCCATGTCAACAAGAAATTGGTTTTTAACACTTTGCTACTACCTTTTGCCAAGAGGCAGAACCATTCTCAACTTAGGCACCTCTTTACAGGTTTTTGGTTTGGTTTTAATTTTCTCGTAATTTATTTTATTTACTTAGTTTTGGTGTGTTAATATCACTCCTTTGAAGGCCGAACCACTCTCAACTTGGTGGCCTCTTTTCCAGTTTTTGGCTTTGTTTATTTTGCTTTGTTTTTGCAGTTTGTTTATTTTTTGTGAATTGGTCGTGCAATTCATGGCAACGTTGTTTAGATTTATCGTGAAATACTAGTGTGTGTCTAGGCACGCACGTCAGTTGTCATTGTCCGAACTTTGGCCGTCCAATGAGAACCGATGTAGACAATACTAACAATGGTTATAACAACATTTTTGTACTTACGCGCCCTCCCACGCCATCCCCGTTACACTTCCAGACTCCAAACCATAAAAAGGTTCGCAGTTCGTATTATACTGCACCCATTCGTCCAATTTATAGCAGGAATCCTTCCCGTTATCTCGGTATCGATGAGTAATCACCCTATGGGATTTAACATGGGGATGTGCGGACTAGAATTAGCTAGATAACTAGCTAGTTACACATTTGCAACGTTATTGAGGGTCAGATTTTGTATTGAAAGCAGCTTAGCTGGCATTCCTACACAAGTTAATCTTTGTCAGGTGGGTCATTGCTCTTGATTTCAACACAATTGAAGCTTTTGTAACGCATTAGGTTATTATTTTTCCCCAAGTAGCTGAAATGTGCTCAACTTTGCTTCTCAATATGAGACATTTACGCTATGGCGTCACACTACAATGGTTTACAATAATCGACAATTGAATTGATGTGATATTTGTTGCATAATTTGCGCGACACACTAGCGTGTGTATAGATAAGACTGTACAGCAAACTGATGCATTTTCGGAGGAGTAGAAAATATCTGCCCCTGTTTCTCTAGCATAAAATATTATTTATCGGCACATAATTAAATGCGCAATATATTTTTACTCCTCTTTTTGCGCCTGCTCGTTTTTTAAAAAACGCATATTTGCCTTGCAAAATTTTCATTTATTTATTTTTACCAAATTTAAGAAAATATCAAGAAACAAACTAGTTTTTATCTGACTCGGTTCGACGGTGCAGTCACTTAACCAGATAACTGGTCTTTCCCCCCGCCTTCCACGTCTTTAACACCTGCGTCTTTTGCAACTCCTTCTCGTAGAACCCGCCCTCAATACCCTCCCCACCATAATCCCTGAAGGTGTAGGTTACAGGACTCGTGTTCCGCACTTTGTCCACCACGTATACCTTGTTCGTCCAGTTCTGCAGGTATCCTTTATCGAACGTCCCTTTTACGCAGGATATTCTCACCTCATCCCCGACTTTAAACTTGGGTTTACCCGCGGAACGATTCAACGCTCGAACGACCGGTGGAACGGTAATACCCACAACAGTCTTTCGGTCTAGCCCCGATTGTCCTGTGGACGGATCCGTTATACTGGTGTAGAAGTGGGGCAATAAGGTCGAGCCACTCGTAGCTTCCCTGCACATAAACTCACGCCACATAGCCGTCTTCAGGGTCCGATTGAAGCGTCAACGACGATGGCCTTGGTCTCGGAAAAGGAGCGGTAGTGGTTGATACCGTACCGTATCGTCAGGGCAGCGAAGCGGGAGTTGAATAATTCCTTCCCCTCGTTCGACTGCAGGTGTCCGGGCCTGGAAGAGACCAACATCTTCTGGAAGGCGGTCACAACGTATCCCATATCTTGGATTTGACGGGTTCCGCCCGGGCGAACTTACTATAAGTGTCTATCTGCGTGAGCAGGTACTTGTATCCTTCGTTAAAGGGATATACCTCCCAGAACCATTTTTCTCGATCCACCACATCAAGTACGACCCCAAAGGTCTATTTACGTACCGTTAGTCTTTCCCTTGCTAATAAACCGTTTTAAAATCAGAAGTCTAGGAGATTTTTTGTTAAATATTGTTAACTATGTTTAAGAACGACCCGTAACTATATGATGCATTGCGCGCGTAAAATAATCATGCCGTTACATCTCTGTGTATAATACATATACTAATTTTCTAATAAGTACCATGACATCTAAAATCTAATAGGCTAATGCGGTAAAATTTATAATTAATTTTTCCAATAGATAGCTGAAGCAAAATTATAAGACACTAGCCTAGAAAATAATAAATTGTGATTTTAAAATATGTGAATCATTCCGGTTTGTGAAGACACAATCGTTTACTTGATTCTGTTTCGTGTACTATTCCCAAAGCCAACCGAGACAGCAGCTATGTGAGGAACGCAGCTACCACCCAGCCGACCTTGGTGCTGTAATTGCTCGGATGAAGATCTGTGCGTAGCTGTAATTTGTCACGCGGAATGTTACAAGGCACTCTGGGTGTCCCTTTAACGCCGGAGTACGTATCATTTTCACGAGATCGATTTGCCACAAGTCATCGACATCGAGGACCTTCGTTCTAAGTCTCGGGTATCGACTCCCAGCCGGTTTGTGCAGTTCTTCGACTAACGTATCCATTCCGCTCCTTTAGTCATTTATTTTTTATCGTTCCTCCATCCCCAACTTGACCTTAACCTTCATCGCACCGGCAACACCCACAGCGGCCGCCTTCTCACCCAACCCCCCGTTGTTTGACAGCAGTATACTCCCGGCCTCGGAAGCTAGGTCTTCGTCGGCTCGGTGTCGGTCTTCCAGATCAGAGTTGGCAGCATAGGCTATGTCGTTTCGTTTACAAGCTTCGTCAAAAGCGTTTATGCCGACGTTTTCCCTGGCCAGTCTCTTTCCGAGTTTCGTACCGGTCCCGCAGTACCTGTACCCAGGGAGGTGGAGTTCTACCGGTAGTTTATCGATGATCTTATTAAACAGACCAGAACCTTTCTTGCCCCGCTTCCAACCCTTCTGGAACTTGGCTTCTTGGTCCCGTAGTTCGCGCATTTGCCTTTCAACAACAGACGGTTGTTCGAAGTCGTTATGACGTTGAAGTCGGGGGTGTCAGTGTCCCGTTTGCACTTCAAGCAGTACATGTTTCAAATGCGTTTCAGACCTTTATTAAACTGAATAATGAAACTCATCAATTACGACAACCTCGGCGTAACTGTCTGGAACATCAAGACACCTCGGAGTAAGCTTAGATTCCCCGATTCGCTGCGGTGCATCGTCTGCAGTCCGGCTGGGTGCGGGAAGACGAACCTCATCCTCAACTTCCTCTGCAACTGTACGTGTGCTCCAAAACCCTGTTTCAGACTAAGTACGAGAGGCTGAGGTGGGCCTTCGACGAGACCTGTCCAGAAGTCACTGTGTTCTGCTCAAACAACGAGGAGGTACCACTACCGGAGAGGCATCTAGACCCTGGCAAGAAGATCGTATACTTCTTCGATGATTGCATGATCGAGAATCAGGACAGGATCGAGAGGTACTTCGCCTCGGTTATTTGTTATCCCTTGGAGCCATTTTCTTCCTGCCATGTCAGATTTAAAGGGACACTCCCTCCATTGATGGAGCTTAGGCAGAATTCCGATCAGGAGAGGCAAGGAAGATTCCTGCCCTATTTACTGACCTATTATGCTAAATATAGGCGAAGGCAGCAACGTATTAAATGTTTTCGTCCAGCAATTAAAAGAAGTCCAGACCAAAAATGAAACTTGTTCTTTTATTTGTTTTTTTGCCATGATGATCTGCGCTTGCAGCCGTGTGGGGGCCGAGTAATGGTTAGAGATATAATTGTTGATATGGGCCAACGTTAGGAATCTATCAGAACAACACGGCCTCTAATTTTATTTGTCGGGATGGTAGGGATGGGTCGGTAACCGAAACCGAAACCGAATTTTCGGTTTTTACTGAAAACCGACACCGAAACCGATTCGGATTTTGTGACGGTTTTTCGTACGGTGTTCGAAAATCAAAAAATGATTTGTTGTTTTACATTTTATTTAATAATTATCAGTTTCTATGTATAAATGACAGCAAAGCTCCTAGCTATTAAAACGAAATAGTAGAGGAAAATGATGCCACAGCTATACCCATGGTCTATCACGCTGCTGAAAGTGAAAGCAGGAATAAGTTGAAGCCAGTAATAAAACTGTTGCAAGAAAAAAATTTGGAAAATCTGGTTGGGGTGGATGGTGGCAAAAACCGATACCGAAACCGAAACCGAGGTTTTTTTGGGTGTGAAACCCGAAACCGGAACCGAAATCAAAAAAATGAAACCGACCCATCCTTAAACTAAACTGTCTAAACTGATGGTCGGATTTAAATCCGGTGTCTTGGATGAGGCAAAAATACACGTTAGAAAAATAAGAGAAATCGGTTAGTAATTTCACTAGTAATCGGTTATTGTAGTACAATGAAATTATGAATTAAATACTGTTGCTTTAAAAAAAAGTAGCCGAAAATTACAGGTGTGAAACGAAACATCAAGCGTACTTTATTACATTTTAGTCTTCTGTACAGCCGTACCGGCTGAGAAGACTATAATTGCAACGACTTTGTCCTCCGTCTCTCCGTCCGTCCGTCGCTTTTTTAAACTACGCAACGGTATAGAGATGACCACTGTTTATAACGTTAGATTCAGTGTCAAAAGTTAGTTAAATAACATGGCAAATTAAAACATCGTTACCTCCTCATAGCTAATAGACTTCTTCGACGTAACTAAATTAAATAATAACATTTCATCGTCGAATTGAAATCCTAAGGATTTGTATAAACGCAGCCGTAAAAACAAAAACATTTTAGGTTCGTTTAAAAGAATCTTGTCGCATTGTTGCATGAATGAATAGGCTTACGGTCGAACCAAATTCTCCATTAGGCCTATCTGCTACGTACGAAACTAATATTGCCGTTAAAAAAATTAGGCCTAAAAATGATAATTAAGCCTAAAATCACGTTCCATGGCAACGTCAAGATGCTACGAGTCGCTGCTGGCTTTCTCAACAGCGTCTCTCCTGTCCCTTCCCTATTACCACTGATCTATATAGGCTACGTTGCGCATTACGTTGTAACACTGTAACTGTGTGCCCGGATCTAGGCATACCGTTTTGCAAAAATGAATACGCTTACTGTACAGAATCCAAATCTCCGTCAGTTGCTACTTACGAAATGAAAGTTGTAAATTAGGCCTAAACGCTGACAATTACGCCTAAAATGCAAAATAAGCTTAAAAGCTAACACATTTTTAACGGGCAATTCTGATGGTTACTGCTTTTAGATTACATAATAGAGATAGCTGTTGCAATGCGTGTTAGAGAACTGTGCGTCACTATTGGTAATGGCAGAACTGCACAGAAGACAGGATGCGACTAGGTAGTCGCTGTAGCCGCTTGTTTAAAGTTGTTGTTGTGTTTGTGAAAACGAACGTATTTTTTAAACCTGAACTCAATGACAGTGTTATCCCTATCAAACTCTGTTAGTTTTCTGTTAACTAAACACGTGCGGTGAAATGATCCTGTGGGTTTGCCTGATGCACTGCAATGCACCTGTAGGTGGGTGATCCATTACTTCGTAAGATTTGTACTTATACGGCGTGTATATTATATTGCATGTATCTTTTTGTTGCAGCTTTGTCAGTGATAATGGTCCCAAAGTGCACTTTGATTGAAGTGCACTCATCATATTCTATAAACCCCATGAGTAGTGAAAACCGTATAGGGCAGTGACATAACGTAGTATTATTGTATATAACTCAATGGTGGAGCCGGTAACTGGGTTAGCTGCAAGGGACACTGGAGGGGGGAAAGAAGCGTGTCTTACTGAAGACAATGCTGTCAAGAGTGGATATCTTAGGCCTATAATGCGTGATTTTTGTCGATTTGTTAGCAGTTGCTGACATTTTTAAGCAAGTGGAATCTTTATTTTCCAATTACAACCTAGCAGCAAAAGGGATAGGAGAAAACAACGTTTTTTTAAGCCTATGAAATCCGCTCTCAAAGCACTGCCTTGACTAACGTTCTTTTAACCCTCCATTTTAATCTAGTGCCCCTTGCAGCTATCTCTCTTGTAGCCAATATGACGTCACATGACGCTGCTCTATACCAGCTTAACACAGAGGGGGGGGGGAGATGAGGCTTAATGGCGCGTCAACAGCTTGGTCATTAGCGCCAACCTCAGTCACAGTGCAGTGGTCCGGGTTGCCACTGCACCACACATTACAGAGATGTTTTTCAAACCCCTAATCTAAATCTTGTCATACATCTGTACCTCCAATAACATTCAGGAGGGTCAACCCCCCGCAAAACGAAACCGTGAGTAAGTCGGGTGTGACCAATGCGCAAACGGGCCAACACAACCTCCTCACGGCGATTGCGGCGACACGCCGAGTGCCACTCCTCGACAGTGCCTTTAATAGCCCGTAATTTATTACCGTCCTGTCCATCCCACAAAGTTTGCCAAAAAGCGTGTAACCTCAGACGCAGAGTTGGAAAGGCGTCTGAGGGAACAAGGCTGAGATCCCTACCGAGAGGGCCAGAAAGGGCCCCTTTCGCAGCAGAATCAGCTTGCTCAGTAAGAGGTCACGTGACCGAGCATCAGCTAATCAGAGATGAGCCTACAGAACGGCCGATGAGCCCACAGACTGGAAGTCAACCATGCTTACGAGCTTAACACGGAAGGAGAGCAACCAATCGCAGAGTAGCCAGATGTCATGACGTCATGAATCGGAAAATTATATGCGTGTTTTCAGTAGCTATCCTGCATAACGACACGTAGTAATAAAGGAGAGGGCTTTAAATTACAAAACAAGCAATGGTGCATAAAGACATAAAACTACCATGTACATACATTTATTATATCACCAGAAGTCGGCCATGATACATGTAATGACGCCACAGACGTGTCTGAGCCAAACCTGTGTAGCCAATCAGACTGACGTCATAGACACGTCACACGAACGGAGCTGGGTATCTTATATAACGACCTAGTAATGATGGGGAGGGCCGTTGTTATTAACCGTGAAAAATGTAGTTTTTATTGACTTCACAGCATCGTAGCAGCGGTAGGGAAATACAGTACTTCGAATTGTGCACGAAAATAATTATACTGTAAAAGTAGAGAGAAAAAGACTAAATAAATTCAGCTGTAAAAGCAGGGTCATGCATCTCAATAAATAAAAACATTTTACAAGGAATAAAAAGCCGAAATGACTACAAAACCAGACTTACTAGGAACCTAGCCGCAAAATACACGAAACAAATACCAACGATCGGAGCACGGAAACTTTCAACTCCATTTCGATGCTTAATGCAAGAGAAAGGATGAACGTACAAAACGACAATACGTAGTTACGTAACGTGGCTCAATAACGATACGTGAGTGGGTGGTGAACTGGAGGTATTCGGTCAATAACAAGGAAAAGTCAAAATATACGTGCGGATGACACAGCACGTACTGTATACATACTGCCCTACAGAAAAATGATTAGGTATTGCAAAGTGGAAAACGACACGACCGGAAAGTTGTATATGTGTGGCTTGTGTGCTACAAAACATAAAAGAAAAGAAAATGGAGAGAAAAAATACTTATAACAAGTTAATGTAAGGTAATAAAGGGGCAACTGTAGAAAGCAAATAAAAACAAAAATACAGTAAATTCGATTTATGTTAAAATAAGCATAGTGAACTCATCAGTCTATTCAATATTCGTTATCCGTTACAGTGTTCCATCTAAATTAACATAGACAGATCTATTTAGTAAAATTAGTACTCATAGTTACGTGAAGACATTTACCCAGAAATCCCATTCCATTCCTGCAATGTTGTACATTGTGCATACATTTATTATATGTGTATTTTCAGTGGGTATCCTGTATAATGACCTAGTAATGAAGGAGAGGGCTTTGACCGTTGTAAATACCCGTAAAAAGTGCTATTTTTTATTACTTCAAAGCATCGCTATAGCAATTGGGAATGCAATAGTTCGAATTGTGCATGAAAATAGTAACTGTAAAAATAGAGAAGATAATGTAAAAGGAACCTGAGCACTGAAAGCAGGTGCATATAAATAACTGAAAATTGACAGAGAATGAAAAATCGAAATGAAATGAGAAAATAACGTAATACGGGCGACCGGGCAATATCAATTCAGACATACACACCAGACGCGTCAAGTTTGGCCACAAACATCACATCAATTCAATTGTTGACCAATGTAAACCATTGGAGCGTGACACCATAGCGTAAGTATCTTGTATCCTAAAGCATAGCTCAGCAGGACCGTGGGCCATTGCTCTCCATTTTACCACAATTTAAGCTTTTGTGCCGCATTATTATATTTACCCACATAGCTGATACATTTCAGCTACGTGGGTAAATATAATAATGCGGCACAAAAGCCTAAATTGTGGTAAAATGGAGAGCAATGACCCACCTGACAAAAATTAAGTTATGTTGGAATGTCAGCTTGGGCTTTCAATTCAAAATTTAATCCGCAATAACGTTGCTGATGTATTGCTTCTAGTTTCTATTTTCTAGTTTCTAGCTAGTCCGCTCATCCCCATGTCAATTCCCATATCATGATTATTCACTGACACCAAGCTAGCGGGAAGGCTTCCAGCTATGAAATTGGACGAACGGCTGCAGTACGATACGAACTGCATACCATTTCTGGTTTACAGCCTGAGAGTGTAACGGTAACGGCGTGGGAGGTCGCATAAGTACGAAAGTATTGTTATAACCGTTGTTAGTATTGTCGGCATCGTCTCTGATTGGACGGCCAAACTTCGGACAATGACAACGTGTATACTGACGTGCGTATCTAGACACACACTAGTGTTTCCTCACAAATCTGAACAATTTTGCCAAAGAAATTGTGTCTACGTCCAATTCACGAAAAACAACGTGTCAATATTAAGCCAAAAAATGGTACTAAGTTGATTACCAAGTTGATAATGTTTCAGCCTCACAAATGAGTGATATGAACTAAATAAAAATATATAAAAAAATAAAACAGAACCAAAAACTGATATAAGAGGCTACTAAGTTGAGAATGGTTCGGCCTCTCAAAGGAGTGAAATATGAAATTAAAATATTAGAAAAATTACCGCTCAAGCTATTGTTAACGTGGCACTTTATTGCCCATCAAAAGGCTAGTTGAGTAGAGTCTAATACACAATTAAAAAAAAAGAAGTGATATCATATCAAAAACCAAAACTGGTAAAAGGAAGGTTAAGTTCCGAATGGTTCGAGCCTTCAAAGGAATGATATCAACACACCAAAACATTTGCCAAGTTGATCGCAAAGTATAATACTTTGGACGTTAAATGAAAACTTGAATACTGCTACCAAAAGTAGCAATGTTCTAGTTTTCATTTAACCTTCGAACTATGAGTCGGTGCGATTAACTTGGCGAATGTTTTGGTGTGTTGATATCACCTCCTTTGATGGGCCGAACCATTCGGAAGTAGCTAAAATGTGATCAACTATGCTTTCGGGGTATCAGACACTTACGCTGTGGCGTCGCGCTGCAATAGTTTACAATAGTCGGCAATTGAATTGATGTGATGTTTGTTGCCTAACTTGGCGCGACACACTAGCATGTTTGTGTGGTGACATCTGACCATTGAAATTATCTTTTAAACATTACAGTTAGTATCAATAATACGTAATCGCGTAATGATCGACATTAAAACAAGTATAGGTTGAGCACAGTTTTAAATATGACACCCGTCCAATTTGGTTCATATCCTTTACTATAAAAAAAGTGTTTCTTCTTATTAAAAGCGTTTCTTCTTTATAAAAACGTGTTTCTTTTTATTCATACTCACGGCATCACCAACTGAAAACCCCTATCCTTACAAATTCAAAAACACTAGCCCTTTATTTTAGTCGTTGACCCGGTTTGGACTCATTTTTCCTTCTGTGATAGGAGTTGTAGGCTGTAGTCTGCTTGGAGTGTGGTGGTAGTCGTCAATTGATGGAGTTATGGTAGACAGCAAAGCAGGAATATTGGGTAACATTAAAGTCAGTCATTGTTGTATGTTGTATGTTGCATTGTTGATGTTCGGAAATAGCGAAAAATAGTTTACCAGGTGAGGTAGACATATATGCACGGTAATTAGAGTGTGTCATATCGATACGCGTAAGCAATAAAAAGTATCGTTAATATAATCGACATCAGCTCAATAAAAGCAGGAAAAATGAAAGGTGTCAACTTCCCAGTAAACCACAACGACAATGAGTAAAAACATTTAAAAATTTTAAAAAGTGATGGTAATGAAAAAAAATCACATTACACGGGTTCATCCACGATACGCAACATAATGAGATGCGGCAGTAGGACTACTACAGGACCCGAACAAATCTAGCAAATCATAACGTCTGCATTGTGAATTGGGAAAAAGGATGAGCATAACGGGTCGTTGACAATTTAAAATAAAATCAACACTTTAAATCATGACACTTTAAAAGGGGTAGCAGGATCGCTAGGGAACGAGAACAGATCGAGCAAATTATAACGAGGGGAGTTATTATCTTTATTTTCCAATTACAACCTAAGCAGCGTAAGGGATTGGAGAAAACAACGGTTTTTTATGCCTGCGAAATCCACTCTCAAAGCACTGGCTTGACTAGAAGTGCCGTTGTTTAACCCACCATCTCAATCTAGTGCCCCTTGCAAGTATCTCTCTTGTAGCAATATGACGTCACTCGACGCTGCTCTATACTACACGGAGACGAGCGGTAAAAGAATAAAATCAGGAAATAAGCTCTTGAAACTCGTGTGATTATGATGTGCATCATACCACTTTTTAAAAGTGAATACCCGTATTTGCTAGGCAAAAGGTGGAGGATACACCATATAAGTACACGTCAGTAGATGCAAATTAATACTACGACGGACTGGCCATAAAACCCATTGTCTTCCATTGTTCTCGAAGCCCCGCCCCCCAAACAGACCTACTACAATACCGGGTCTGCCTTCAACGAGACCTACGAAAACCTTTTCGAAGTAGACGAAACCTACCCCATACCTGCACGGGGGCTGTGCTCATCATGAATGAAACATTTTTTTTTTACCGGTCGGTTGTACTGCCACACAGAGGCAGTGTGAAGCGTTTATTCTGCTTTCAGTCTCCCTTTACTAGATTTATTTTTCCTTTAAAATATTTTCATTAATGCTCTAAAAGGAGTGAAACTGCTATAAAACAGGTAATGTACATTTTTTCGGCTATAAAAAAATTTTGAAAAAAAAAAAAACGAAGGCAACTACAAACGCTCAGATCATGAAACGATACATAGACTACTGAAGGATGCTCTTTATACGAATATCCTGCTAGGAAATGAAATAACGACAAACTGTTCAATTAAATTTCTGGCTCGAGTCAATTGGAGCGGGACATCAATGCCGTTATTGCATGCGACACAATGAGGAAAGGCATTTATGGTGCAAAAGTTAAATGAAGCGTGGAATAAATTGCTAACAGGCCAAGTTGCGTTTTACCTAGCATTGTCGCGTTTCCTGCGTGATGGTGTGCCTGCAGTGTTGCATTGACGTCAAAGGATGTCCGTTTTCCCGGTATCGATAGCAGCCTTGGAGTACGGTCACGACAAGTTCACATGCAGGCAGAGTTGTTTCGTCATCAATGGGCGGGGACTGTTACCACGTACGCCATCTATGGATAGAACGACGACGCTTCATTCCTAAGCCAAGCGATCAGGGCATGGTCTGTTCGTTAATAGTTTGCTAACGAAACGTGCTGAAAATATATTTAAAGTTGTTATTAGGAGTCGCATATTATTTTTCAAGTTGTTGTTCAGAGTTTACTTGCAAAATTGTTCCTCTGCCCGTTATTGTTGATAGGAAGGGACCGACTTGCTCTCTTGTTTGTTCAATGTTTGTTTTTTTTTGAAACTGTTATTTTTGATATCGTCCAATTCTTTTTGAAACTGACGACTAATGTTATTTAATAAATAAATAAATAAATAAATAACTTCCATTTTGCACGGTTCTGA